>CM031234.1:301609410-301641910 GCA_018340775.1 Taxus wallichiana var. yunnanensis
GTGTATCAATGTCCCAACTGTCCCGCAGACCACCTAGGACAAAAATGTCTAACTTAGCTGATTTTCTTTGTATTTCAGCCACGAACTTGGTACGATGAACCTCGGTATGACCCGCACCCTTTAGACCCGCAATGCCTTAAAACAATCCTGCGACCTTATTTTTTGCTTTTTTCCATTTTTTCTAACTCGTTGGGATTTTTTCTTGGATGGGAGAGTTAGAGAGAAGCCAAAGGGGTCCCAAAAACATGATTTCAGCCATTGAATAAATCTACTTGCTCGGGACTGAAGAATTTGATGTAGGTTATCAAAATTACCTTGAGGGGTGAATTTTGGGTAACAATAGTAAAGATAAGTATAGCACTAACATAAGGCCGTTTGATAAATTTTCTATTAACTACCTTTAAATACATTCATATGAATTCTATGACATCAACGTCAATTATATGGTCGTCAATTCATATTTTGTGATGGATAATGAGGATAGTTCTATTGGGATTCTTACCAACTCTCAAATTTCTTTCCCATAAAACATAAAAACTTCACATCAATAGTAGCTTCAAAGAACAAATAAGTATTAACCTATACCGACACGAAAGAAAAAAAATTGTAAGAAAAATAGTTGAATGGAATGGAATGAAGTCAGAGCAAAATAATGGAAAATGGGGTGAGGTAAATCTGAGCACCAACAGATGGTTCACAGGGATAATATTATGGAATGGATTAATGAAGTCGAATTGCTCTAACCACTTGGTTGTTCAGGAGCAATGCGCCTACTATAATCTACATGTATCATGGTAATCAACCTGTTCAACACCACATTCAGTAGTGCGAGAGACTCGGACAGAGGTGCAAGAAGATTTACCACCTTCACTATGGGTGCACAAACTTTATTCCACTTTACAAGGCTATGCATGTGCTTGGTATGTTTATGCAGAACTACATAGGGAGATTGGAAATTGGTAGGATTTGATTATAGAAATGACCCATACTTTTGACTAATTCTCTACTAAACCTCTGGTGTAAGAGACATTAAGGGTTATAAAGTGCTTAACTATGGGAGATAGTGCAAAGGATGAAGAACTCATTCAAGATTTATTTGGTGAAGTAGACTCAGAAGCACATTTTGATGAAGTAGAAGAGAAAAATGCCACACTACTTAAGTGCACTTGCTTTGAGAAGGAAAAAGGTAAGATGGTCTACATAGTGGATGATGAAGAAGTAGAAAATTTGGATATATATCATTTAGTAGGTACATGTTAGGTGTTAGATAGTGCAAATAAAAATGTGCGTACCTATCATGAACCTATGAAGACCAAGAAAGTGAAAATTGGCATAAATGTTAAACCTAAGGAGGCAATAATTGGGGATTATTGGACTGATTCTCAAGTGGCAAAGATAATTGAGTTACTATGATATTTTTAGAAATTATTTTCTAGGGGCTACCATGACTTAAAAGGAGTGCATGAGTCATTAGGAGAGATGAAGATTAAATTAAAGGAAGGTGTGTGCCTAGTTAGGAAGAGACATTACAGGATGAACCCTAACATATGCATAAAATTTAAGGAAGAAATTGACAAAATGTTGAAATTTGGCATCATCAAGCCCTAGAGGAATCAAAGTGGGTTAGCCCCATGGTGATCAGTATAAAGAAATATGGTCAGATTAGGATTTGTGTGGATTACAAGGAACTGAATGTTGCATGTGTGATTGATCCTTTTCCTATGCCTTTCATAGAGTAAATACTAAAAGGCGTTGTAGGGCGCGAAGTTTACTCTTTTACTGATGGATTCTCTGGGTATCATTAGGTTAGAATTACACAGAGGATCAAGAGAAAATGAATTTCACCATTGAATGGGGAAGTTTTGCGTATACTATGATGCCCTTTGGTTTGAAGAATGCACCTGATGTATTTTTACATATAGTTGTTCAAGAATTCCAAGATTTTATTCACAACTTCCTACATGTTTATTTGGATGATTGGATGGTGTATGGACTTGTTAAGGATCATTGTGACAATTTGTGCCTAATGTTTGAAAGATGTAGAAAGCTAAGCATCTCTTTAAACATCAAGAAGTGTGTGTTTGCTATACCTTTTGGAACTTTGTTAGGGAACATCATCTACAAGGAAGGTTTGTTAGTGGATCTAGCTAAGGTTGTAATTATTGTAGGCCTAGAAGAGCCTACCAGACATAGTGAGGTGCGCAGATTCTTGGGTCACACAGGGTATTACAAAAAAATTATCAAATGATATGTGAATATTGCCACACCCATGGAAGAGTTACTAAAAGGAAAAGGGGCATTCTATTGGGGAGAACTGCAGCAACGCGCATTTGAGGCGTTGAAGGAGAGACTTACAACAACGCATATTCTGTGTTTTCCTTCATGGAACCAACCATTTCATGTACATGTGGATACCTCTAGCACAACCATTGGCGTGGTGATAGATCAACCTGGAGAGGGTATTATAGATCATCCTATTTGTTTTGATAGTAGAAAGTTGACTCCTATAGAACAAAATTATACAACAACAAAGTGCGAGTCCTTGTTGATGATCTACATGTTGCATAAATTTAGACAATACTTGCTAGCAACACCTTTTGTATTTTATATTGATCACATGACATTAAAATACTTGGTAAATAAGCCCATTTTACAGGGGTGCATATGTTGATGGGTGTTCTTATTCCAAGAATTTGATTTCACATTTGTGGTAAAACTAGGTAAAATTAATTCTAGCCTAGACCACTTATCAAGGATTCAGTCAAGGGAGGATGCACATACAATTGAAGATAAAATACCAGATACAAAGTTGTACAAGTTACATCATGTGCCTTCATAATTGAAGGATATTGCTTTCTTTTTATGCATAGGTATGGCTCCATAAGGAATGAAAGAATTGGAGAAGAAACAAATTTTAATTCGTGTGTCACCCTTTATGTTGATCAGTGGAGATTTATACAAACTAGGTCGAGATGAAGTATTGTGCTGGTGTGTACTGGAATATGAGTGCACAGATATCACAGAAGAGGCTCATGGTGGTATTGCAAGATGGCACTATGTAGGTGACGCCACCGCATACAAGATTCTACTCATTGGATTATGGTGGGAGACCATGTACAAGGATTGTAAAGAGTATTGTAAGGCATGTGACCACTTTTAGCGCCTTGGAAAACCTAGGTAAAGAGATGAAATGTCTTTGAGGACTATTACTAGTGCAGATCCATTTGAGAAATGGGTTATAGACTTTGTAGGTCCTATTTCACTAGCCGCATGTAGAACTGGAACGTGTTATATCATCACTTGCACATATTATATTACAAGGTATGCAGAAGGAGCACCTAAAAAGGATTGTACAATAGCCAAGTTCTTATGGGAAAATTTTCTTACTAGGTATGGCTATCCATTGAGCTTGACAAGTGATAGGGGCACACACTTTTTGAATGAGATAATTAGGATATTATTGGATGAATTTATGGTTGTGCACCACAAGAATACACCCTATCATCCTCAAGAAAATGGTACTACTGAGGCCTTCAACAAGATATTGAGCTAGAACTTTACAAACATTTGTGATGTTGGAAGGAAATATTGGGATGACAAAGTTTTTGTTGTGCTTTGGGCATATAGAACAACCTATAAGAGGTTGAATAAGGCCACACCCTTTCAGTTGGTGTTTGGCACAAATCAGTTCTTCCTATGGAATTCATGTTACCTTCTTTGTGTATTGCGCGTGTAAGAGGTCTAGCTGATGATCAAGCATTAGAAGAAATAATTGACAAGTTAATAAAATTGGATGAGATGAATACCATATTGATTGAGAAACAGGATTTAAGCACCATGTAATTTTATTAATCTCAATCAACTAAAAATTACAGAGAATGGGCTGCAATATTTATAGATATTGCACAGCCAAATACATCCAGAAGAATAAGTTGCACAGGTGCAACCAAATGCCAGAATAAACAAGCTTCCAATAACATCCGGGAAGCAGGAAATGAATAGATACAAATATATTGTTGAAAACAATATAACAGTATGTATAAAGACAAATATGGTTGATTAACCATATAACCAAATAACAATGATTATTTAATTAATAAAATTAAATAATTTAAACTATGCAGAATTAATATTAGGATAATAATATTTAATCCTAACATTCCCCCTTAATTGTGCATTGTTTGAAGAGATGAGGAGAGAAATTGTCAACAACTCAACTTGTCACGTGCAAGTGACTTTGTGAAAATATCTCTCGTTGTTCAAATTTGGACAAAATGAAAGTGGATGTTGTGCTTCAACACATGTTCACGTATGAAATGAACTTTGAACTTCAATGTGCTTTGTTCTCTCATGAAAAACTAGATTGCGAACAAGTTTGAGAACACCTTCATTGTCAACATACATGGTGGTTGGTTTGTCCTGTGGTATTCCAAGTCCTTCCAGTATGCAACGTAGCCAAATTGCTTCACAGATAGCTTCTCTTGCAGAATGATACTTGGCTTCTGTGGAAGAGTGAGAAACAAAGTGTTGTTTCTTACTTCCCCATGATATTGGTCCAGATCCCATAAAGAATACAAATCTAGTGGATTTTCTATCATCAATGTTACCTGCATGATCTGAATCCGAATATCCAGTCAAGAAGAAGTTTTCATTCTTCTTGTATTCTAGACCAAGATCCACTGATCCTTTGAGATATCTCAAAATGCGCTTTGCTGCTTTCCAATGACAAATTTTGGGTTCCTGCATGAACCTAGATAGATAGCTCACTGCAAAGCTGATATCAGTCTAGTGTAGGTCAGGTAAATGAGACTCCCAATTGTTTGACATAGAGTGGCACTACCTTGTGAGATGGATCTAAATGCGAGATAATTGTAATCTGTTCTCCATAGGTGTAGCAATTGGTGTGTAATCCATCATCCTAAATTTATTGAGCGTTGTCTTGGTATATTTCATTTGAGAAAAAAAGATATGATTCTCTTTCTGCCATACTTCTAGTCCAAGACAGGATGAGTGCATAAGCCCTGAGATTTGTCATGTCGAATGATCGCTTAAGATCTTTCTTTGTTTCATCAATCATCTTCATCGAACTGGCCAATGATGACTAGATCATCGACATAAACTACAGACAATCACCATCACCCCCTTGCTTTTTGAGGTAGAGATTGGGATCGTATGGATTTTTGACGAATCCATGTTGTACGAGATGCTCATCAATCTTGATGTACCATGCCCGGGTGCCTGTTTGAGGCCATACGAGAGATTTCCCGAGTCTGCATACCTTTTCTTCTTGACCGTGCACAACATATCCCTCGAGGTTGAGTCATGTAGACTTCTTCTTGTAAATCTCCATTCAGAAGGCACTTTTACGTCCATTTGGTGAACTTTCCATCCAAATTGAGCGGCATTTCTTCTAAAGATCATCTGATCGTTTTGATCTTAGTCGTGGGAGAAAATGTCTCCTCATAGTCAACGCCTTCTTTCTCATGCGTACCCCTTTGTTACAAGTCTTGCTTTACACTTGTCCACTGTCCCATCTGCTTTGTACTTAGTTTTGAATATCCACCTGCAACCAATGGGTTTCTTCCCGGTGGAAGATCAACAAGTCTGCCAAGTGTTATTCTTCATCACCGATTGATATTCGTAATCCATGGCATCTTTCCAAGCTTTTGACCGTAGGGCTTCCCGGATGTAGAGCGCTCAATTCAATAACTCTACTCATCAAAGCAAAGTTAACTTCTTCTCTTGCTTTACTGCGAGTCCATGGTCCAGGGGTGGATGTATCCCGTGGAGCATCCAATCTTACATCTCGTAATGTACTTGACACCATTTAGGCATACGTTGACTGTTCCCATGGGTTGTGGTTCTATCTTATCAACACCATCATCCCCATCATCACTTTCATCTTCGAGGGAACATTAGCTTCAATTTTACAACTGGTGAAAAATCTACATCTTGCGAGTCCGGGAGGAGGAGTCTCTTGCTTCCTTCTTCTCGAAAACTCAACATCTCTCGCTTATGTGTAGACTTTTCTCGGTCTTAGGATCCATCAGTCTGTACCCAGAGTCTCTTCACTATATCCAATGAAGATGAGATTTTGTGACTTCATATCCAATTTCTTTCTATTTGTTTGGGTATGTGCATGTGGCTTTACACCCGAATACTCAGACGTGTGCAATGGATGGTTTCCTTTTTGACCATGCTTCTTGTGGTGTAATTCCATCAAGAGCGGTTGTGGGCTCTGCTTAACAAATACACTGTTGTTTTTGTTGCTTCTGCCCAAAATGTCTTTGCAAGTTCGGAATCATCGATCATGCATCGCACCATTTCCATGATAGTACGATTTCTTCTCTCAACAACACCATTTTTCTGCGGTGTGTGTGGAGGAGGAATTTGTCGACAAATCCCGTGAGTTTGTAGGTAGTCTCGAACTCATCAACGGTGAATTCCCCCTCGATCCGAGCGGAGAGTTCCGATGTGATGACCGTTTCTTTTCAACTACAACTTTGAACTTTTGAATGTTTCAAAGGGTTCACTTTTCTTGCGAAGACAAAAATCCACATTTTTCGTGAATAGTCATCAACACCGAGCATGAAGTAATGGAACCCCGAGAATGACTTGGCTGTATTGGACCACACTTGATCAGTATGAACCAGTCAAGTTTACCATGAGCTTGAAAGTACTCTTTTGGAATGAAACTCGTGTTGTTTTCTGCTAGCGGTGAGGACACTTATGCTCGTATCCTTTTGAAGAGATGGTAGCCCATGTACCATATTACACCGGCGAAGTGTTTCGAGATATTTGAAACTTACATGACCAAATCTTCGATGCCACAACTGGGCTGAGGTGGAGTTTTTAGCCACAAGTGCTTGATCATTTTTGTGAATGAAATCAAGTTGAAACATTCGTCCCACATTTGAGGATTTTGCAATTATTTTCGAGCCTCTGGATTTATCTCAAATCAAACACATTTTCTTGCCAGATTGACTATCAAAGTCAATTTTCAGGTTGTGATCTAGGAGTTGACTGACCAAAAGAAGATTCTTTGTCAACCCAGGGACATATAGAACATCTGATAGTCTGCATTTGCGTGAACCAAGGGGTAGAGAAATGTTTCCAATCCCCTGAACTGTATATGAAGAATCATCTCCCAACGAAACATGATTTTTCGATGGCGTGTCCCTCATTGAAATAAACTAGTCTCTATGGCCGGTCATGTGTCGAGTGGCTCCCGAATCAACATACCAGATGTCACTAGATGACGTGGATGGTTCACTTGATCGAGCAGTGAACAAGAAGTCTTCATTGTCTGATTGTTCTTGTTGTTCAGCAATATTACCTTGCTGGTGGGGTCTTCTTTTCCAGTTCCCCTTTTTCTGCCCGTGATAGTTGTTTGAATGTCCCTTGTAAGATTTTTTGTTTGTGTCGAGTAATTTCTTGATGAACCTTTCTTATAAGTGTTAAACCAACATTCTTGCAAGTCATGTCCTCTTTTGCAGATTGGACATCGCTTCTTCAGTTGATTGTCCCCATGATACTGATTCTGATGTGGGGACTTCTGAAAGGATTTAGGTTTTCCTTTACCTTTTCCTTTCCATTTTTGATGTGAAGACAGTGCCTGCTCCTCTTCATCATCCTTGTTGTGCATTGCTTCCTCTTGTTGCAGTAGGTTTACTAGCTTGTCAAAACTAATTGTTGTATCTGACAAGTTTAGAGTTGTGACAAAAATGCGGTAGTTAAGAAGGGAAGCTCTCAGAAAAATGGGAACGAGAGATTCATCTTTGACCTCTTCTCCTAGGGCTAGAAGTGAAGCCCTCAACTCTGCAACTCTTCTTAGGAAGGCTTCAATTTTCTCATTCTGTTTGAATTTCAATGTATGTAACTGACTCTGCAAATTGAGTATGACATTCTTGTTCTTGGCCTCATATATTGTGCTCAGCTTATCCCAAGCTTCTTTTGCTGATGTGGCATCTCGAATGTGGGCTTGCACATCATCGGATACTCCAAACAAGATGATGAGTTTTGCTTTCTGATCTGCTCTATCAAATTGTCATTGTTGTGTTGCATCAGTTGGTGATCTAGTTAGAGTACCAGTCACAACAGGCCAGATTTCTTCAAACTCAAGTTGTGTCTTGATTTTTTCTTCCAAGCAAAGCATAGTTGCTTCCTCTGAGCAATTGTGAATCCGGAAGAAAAAATTTGGGGGCATTGGTGCCCATTTTGCAGAGATCACTGATAGGGTTTGGCTCTTATCACTCCAGGTATTAGGTCTCCCAATCTATATACCGTCAGTCCGATATACCGAACCTTTCTATATACGCGCCCTTCCGATATACCCATCGGTACGTGGAAGAATCTAGCCCTTTATATATACCCTACAGGTACATGAAAGAGGCGTTAACGTGCACGTGAAAGAATTCAATCGTGGTACCAAGAGATCAAGATGATAAGGTCTCCAGTGCGATTATTGACACCGGCTCAAAGAAATATCCTCATACGCGCGTAACTTCACTATATACTTGGATAATTTCTCGGTCCGTTTATGTCTTGCAATCGTTCACGCAGACGGATGGGACGATGCCCGACGATATCATTGCAGCTATATTAGGCGGTAAGGCATGTGCAGTAGTAGTCGTGACGGCTTTACCCGTAAGCGCTTCCTAGAGGCACTGTATATACCGAACGCTGCGAATGAGATCTAGGATCTCGTGAGTGTTACAGAACCAATTTTACTGTTTTTTATTACAATTACGCTAGATTTAAAGGCATTACAAAAGTTTTGCAGTTGACTATGGCAACCTGAAAATTAGTACAATATGCAGCAGTATACAATTTACATTCAAAAAATTGTACAATTTGAATGACAGGCAAAAAATTTCAGTTTCGGGGTCCTGGTGGCCTCCTGAGCCCAATACGACCCAAAATGCTAAA
This sequence comes from Taxus wallichiana var. yunnanensis, assembly GCA_018340775.1. Lineage (NCBI taxonomy): Eukaryota > Viridiplantae > Streptophyta > Pinopsida > Cupressales > Taxaceae > Taxus > Taxus wallichiana. Next base: position 301,618,339 of record CM031234.1, read on the forward strand.
AATTGCAAAATAATAGCTGAAAATGCAATTTTTAGATGGGTCTCCTTTTGCAAAAAATGTCTGGAATGAAAAAACAGACCAGATGGGAGAAAAAAATTTTACCCTAAATTAGGGATTTCTCCGCTAAATTTAGTTAGTTGTAACTAAATTCAAAAAAGTCTGCTAAATTTAGCAGTTCCGCCAAAATTTCTGCCAGATGCAAAAGGTGAGTTTTTGAGTGTTTTTGGTGGGATTTGACCCCCAAACCTCTCACTCCCAAGGCGCATGCACTAACCAACTTGCCCACTTAGGGCGCTTGGTCTATGAAAGGAAGGAATTTGTATTTATTGACAAGTAAATTGACTTACCTCTAAAAAATGCGGCTTGTAGAGGCTCCACGTGGCGCATGCTGGTGAAGAGGCATTTTTTAGGGTTCCTTTGCTCCAAATCCGGATCTGGAGCTTGTTATTTGTTCTTATTTGCTTTTGTGAAGCCGCCTCCTTCTTTTCCAGCCACTTTTCCTTGCTCAGGCCGCGTTTTTTAGCTTTCCACGCACTGATTTGCATGTACAGCCGCATTTTTGTGTTTTTCTTTGTTGTTTGCTTTGACAGGCGCGTTTTCTCCCTTGGCCGCATTTTTCTCCTTCCTTGGCCACGTTTTTATTGAAAGTGCTTATCAGAAGCCACGTTTTCTCCCTTGGCCGTTTTTTTTGTTGTTGATTACTATCTAAGCCTGCATTTCCTTGTGCAGGTCGCTGGAGACAAAGAATGGCGCGGGTGAGGGAGAAGGATGCTTTGCTTTTGCTCCAAAAAATGTGTTTTTCCATGTGTAGGCCGCATGGGTCAAGAAAAACGCGTGGAGGACATAAAGCTTTTCTACTTCTTCCACTTGTATATTTTGTGCGTGCAAGGTGAAAGGCCTCCTTCTCCTTTTTTTAATTATTCTTTGCTCTGTTTGATTCTTGATCACTGTTTGGATTTCTTCTTGTGCAGGTCGCGCATGGACCAAGCTTTTAGCACTACCAGATTTGATCAGAGTTCCAAATCCAGTCTGAGGAGGCTGTTTGTTCACTGCAGGTGCATATACACACAGACCTCCAAAACAAGCCAAGCAACTTCCAAATACAGTAGAGACCAAATAATGTAGAGAAAAAACCCTTATTGGGAAAAAAAAAAATTAGTATTATTTCCAATACCTGTAGCTAATTTTGCCTGGTGCAACCAGCACCAGTGCAAAAAAAATTTGCCTTCCAAGCACCTGGAAGGAACAGGAGGATGTGGGGGAGGCAGGGACGGGGCTGGGAGTTTGCACGAGGCTGCACAGGCTCTCAAATGCTGCAAACACGTCTCCAATCTCCTCTCTCTCTGCTGCTCTCTCTTCCACACCTTTACAGGGCCAGATTCTCGCTCTGGTACCAAATGTAGATTGAGAAACAGGGACGGAAGCCTGTGTAATTTTATTAATCTCAATCAACTAAAAAATTACAGAGAATGGGCTGCAATATTTATAGATATTGCACAGCCAAATACATCTGGGAGAATAAGTTGCACAGGTGCAACCAAATGCCAGAATAAACAAGCTTCCAATAACATCCGGGAAGCAGGAAATGAAAAGATACAAATATAATTGAAAACAATATAACAGTATGTATAAAGACAAATATGGTTGATTAACCATATAACCAAATAACAATGATTATTTAATTAATAAAATTAAATAATTTAAACTCATTTAGTATAGGTTTCCCTTTATGTATTTCCTTCTTCATCCCTATGCTTTGTCAATTTAGTTTGGTGTTTTGTTTAATAAGTGCATTTACACATTGGAAGCTAATTACAATCTGAAGTATTTTTATGCATAGAGGCCTGCACATACCATTGGTGTGAGGTGGTTGTTATTTGTTATTCATGAATGGGTACATATGAGAACAAACTGTTACAGGTGTTATTCAAGTATGGAAAGGAGTTGTTAGAAAGGACATTTCTTCTAAAGAAGACCATAGATGGAAATGAATGAAGGGACAATATAATGCGAGGTAAGCAGTAGCCATGGAAACTACTATGGGAGGGCACAGTGGCGAGGTACATTGGTGCATGACAACGCGCAAAAGAGAAGTGTTTAGCTAGAGGGTAGGAAGGAGTGCTAGAAGGTTATAGATGGGGTGTGAAATTGTACCACGCATAAATTTAATGAAATTTTGAAAATGGTCAATTAATGAGAGGATTGTTGGTAGGTGAAGGAGCAATAAATGCACTAAATTTTTGAAAACCTATATAAGTACATGATGCATGTTCATTTTTACCTTTGTAATCATAAGTATTTGAGTGATCTAAGTACAAATGAGAAAAGAAAATCATATTGAGGTGTGGAGACTTGTGAAACCAGATGTGGAGAGAAGACTTGTGCATGGAAAAGGTTTGCGTCCCCATTGGTGAAGGGGTTGAGCAAAGTGGAAGCTTTGAGAAGGAGCTAAGGCACGTGGTTTCAAGCTAGGGCACATGATTTTGAGCTATGGTTTGAAATTACTCTACACAGAAGACAAAAGGCAAGATTGTTATGATGGCATTAAGAAAGCACCTACAAAGAAGCACAAAAGGAAAGAAAAAGGTGGAAGTTAAGGTTGAAATTTCTCCCGAGAGCAATTTTTCAGAGATGTAGTACCCGAAAGGAGTAATAGTCAAACAATATTTTGATTCCCACATCCACAGATGCAAAGTAAGTGAATATAACCATCACACCATTGATAACAAGGGAGAGTTGGATGCTTTGCTGAATAAGAAGACCAATAAGTGCATGGTGGAAGATATGCCAATGTATGATGACACTGGGGAAAAGTTGCTTAAGTAGGTAGGAGTTTATCAACTGTATGAGCTCCCATATTTTGGAAAACATGAACCTTTATACCAATGGCTTATGAGCAGAGTCCATGAGGACTTCTTCTATTTCTTTGGATGGAGGGTTAGGATCACAATGGCCCTAATTGCAACATTAACAGATTGAAGGGCACATGGATAGACATTGTTAGTGATCTGACTGATAAAACAATGGTTATAGCCACAAGTAAGGAGTTGGGGTATACCAAGGGTCCATGCAGAATGGAAATCTACAAATTAAGGAAGTACCCTATGGTGCAGCAAACACATCTGCTCACTAAGCTAAATGATCAAGAGAGATGGTCATAGGTAAACACCATGTGGATTCATATTGCAAAGAAAATGTCCTAGGGATAAGTGTATAATTTAGCAGGTTATATTGTAGAAACCATTGTTGAGGAAGTGCATACAGGTGAAAAGATAATTTTTGGTGCTATCCTACTATCTCTTTTATTTGTAGAAATTTGAGTGCCCGATGGGCCAAAGAAGAAAATGTGGGAATACCCCACTGAGAAGAAGTCCCTCATGGAAAGGTTCGAGAAATATTTATGTGAAGGATCAATGAGTGGCCCATTCAAGAAAAGGGTAGAAATGTGGTATGATAGACTTTGCACGGCATTTCAGGAGGAATGGTGCATTCCAAAGGAACTACCTTCAGTAGCATCCAAGGTAGTACAGTTCGTGGTGCTTATATATCTTCAGCTCAAGCCAAGGCTGGAGAATAATAATTATGTGGAGAATGATTTCATGCTCCCAGGGCCGCCTAAGGGAAAACATACAATGGACAATGTGTCAGATCCAAAGCCTGCTGGGACCATACAGATAGATGAGGAAGAAGAGTAACACGAAGATAGTGGAGGATTGGATCATAGAGTTCGGAGGTAGCACACGAAAAATTAGAGAGTGAGTGCACAGATACTCCATCACAGGCACAAGAAGGAGAAGAGGAATTGGATGTCGATGCAGTCCCTGAAGAGCACCAATTTAAGAGGGTATTCAGAAGAACTAGGGCCCAAGGGGTAGGAACACCACAACTTGTAATAAGTTCACCTAGACTCTCCATCAGAAAGAGGCACCTGAGGAGAAGAGAAGGACAAAGCTAAAGTTGAATGAGGAGGAGGAGGAGTCTGAGGAGAGCGCGCTTGGAACCCCATTATAACCAGAAGATGTGGAGGAACCCAGAGATGAAGAATTGAAAGATGAAGAGTAAGAGGTAAAGGAAACAAAAGAGACAGTGCAAGAGCAACCCAACGCGCATGTTACTACTCAGGATAAAGAAGGGCCAACTCTAAACCTCTGCACTCAGGTTCCTAAGGGGCCAAGAACAAAGAGCACACATGAAGAATATGTTGTGCCAAGTATGGCATATGCCGAGGAAACAAGAAAAATCATCCACGCTTAGTTTTAGAGCACAATGGGCCTTAAGTAATTATATGGATCGGAGCTAATGGATCAAGACATGGCCACCATGTGCACAAGGAAATGATTTTCCTAGTCTATGCAGACTCACATGTATGAACCAAATTTTGATGTATGTGAGGAGTCTTGTGTATCAAGGAGATTTAAGAAGGCACCCCAAATCAGACACATGATGGTAAAGCCTACTCTAATGTCTAATGAGAAGGTGAGAAATGCCTTGGTTAAGGTATTTGAAGAGGTCACTCAAGGGAACATTGGTAAGGTTGCCACCATTAGAGCTCTACTTGAAGATAACAAGGAAAAAATTATAGAAATAACATGCTTAAAAAGAGAGAAGGACCTAAAAAAAAAATAATGAGGCCTTCATTAGCATGGCTGAAGAAATTGGTGATTACATTCTAATATCAAGACCTCATCTTGAGTCTAAGGTACTTGAGAATTTTCCTTCGGCTATGAATTATGTGTACACATTGGTTGATTTGGTGCTAGAAGATGGACCAATTCAAATGCCAGTGCCAAAGGATACTTGACAAGAATCAAAAATAATAAGGGCCTCGTGGTTAGGAAAATTTCAAATTAAGAGGTGTTGCTCCAAAATCTGAAGGATGAACTAAAGAAAGCCACCAAGCTCTGAATATTTGTGTGGCACCAGAAGTAGTGATAAGGACCAGAACTTTGGTTGAAGATAATGAAATTCTAAAGGCCATGAAATATGACACACTGGGATGCACATAAATATTGGCACTAGTGAAAAAAAAGTGTGAAGCCCTTGCAGCAACCTAAGACCCACATAAGGAGAGAATTGATGAGATTGGGAAGCTCATAGCGTAGAAGATGGATCTTCTGGAGGGAATGATGAATTCTATGGCCAATGTTGTCCAAGTACTACAGAATGAAAAGGAAAAGATTACTCAGGATGAATTAGAAGCCATTTCCATAGACATTCTAGAGAAAACAAGGACCACATTGGATGACTGATAGACATTAGAGGCTGAAATTAAAACAAAATATCTAGAGTTGATCCTCCTGTTGAAGAAGAGGGTGTTGCAGAGTAAAGGTATATTCTTTTGTACAGTGATTCTTTATATTCTTTCCATTCTTATTCTTTATTATTTGGGAACATCAGAAAGAATCCCCATTGTTGAGATGGAAATGTACTTTAGTGTGGGGTAATGTTGAACAAACATAATATTGTAATAAGGAGAAAACACACAAAGAATGCACACGTGGGAACAAGGTGCACTTGAAGGCGCAGAAGGATAGGAAAGGAAACGCGCCGATAAGTTGATTCAGGACTTAGCCATTTTCATGGATGTGGGCTATTTTTGGAAGATAGTGTGTGGAGCACACATTGGGATGGAGACTTGTGGGACATGAAAATTCTATTTATGAAAAGAGATTCTAATAAGTGCCATGCATGAGTTCAAGATAATAATAGGATTACTTCTTCTAGTTAACTATAGGATGTCTATTATTATCGAACTTGCATGTGTACATGTTAATGTAAATGTGCATGGATATTATCAACATGTGACCTATTTTGGGAAGTGCATAGGAGGTGAAGGGAAGTCCCCATCCCTATAAGTATGTATTGAACTATGTAGTTTAGTAGTAGTGAATTATTGTAGAGTTATTCTGTTGGATCTTATGTGCACATGACTTATGATGATGCTTTGTAATGTAAGAAGCTTCTATGTATTACATTTTTCAATGTAATGGAGTATATTGGATGGATAATGGTGTTAAACAAGATTGGAACAGGTTCTTGTATTGTTAATCTTATTATAATTATTGTTTAATTCATGATTCTCTAAGATCTAGATCTGGTTAGGCACTGTGGAATGTTTATGGTTATCTATGGTTCTGAATATGTTATATTTTCATCACTCTAACATCCTATACAAACAACTATTAAGAGGGGTTTGGTACCTTTGCACACTTCGGGTGAGCATTCATCTCAGGATGGGTGATGCGCCAGCACGCCTTCGGTTTTATATAGTAGATTCTATGATGCATCACTAAAATTAAGTAATTAACCAATTGTTCATAATTCTAAATATTTGGATTTTATCAATTTATTAATTAACAATAAGATAACAAAACCAACTAAATCATATATCAACATCTATATATCAAATACAATGTGTCAGTATAGTAGTAGCTCAAGATCTTCAAATACTAATATGTCGATCCATGCATATAATCCATCCTATAAATCACATCATGTCATAAACCTAAAACATCCATACTATCTATCAAATAAGCTAATCAAATATAACAATTTACATCTATCAATGTCTAAAGCTCAATATGATAATAATGTCTAAGGCTCCAATCCAAAATAATCAAAATCAGAGTAATATCCATGTCAAAGAGGAGTTGGCACTACATTCCCCTCCCCTTAGACTTGACTTCCTCCTGTAAGTCACTAGAAAAATGTAGGAACTATGCTCTCAAGGGTGTGGCATCCTCCCATGTAGTTTTCATCTCATCGTATCGATCACACTAGACACAAACCTAATCAATCTCTCTGCCTAGAAGGCCCAGGGTCTCACGCCCTAAAATATAGATGGTCTTCACCATCACTTGCCCCTGATCCTACACCTACAATGTGGTCTATTCCAATACATTAGAAGGATCTGGAATGTAACTCCTAAGATAAGAAACATGAAATACATCGTGGATGAGAGACAAGGTGGGTGGAAATTCTAGATGATAGGCCAAAATACTGATACGCTCCAAGATCTCAAAGGGACCCACAAACCTAGGAGAAAGCTTAGAGCCTTTTCCATAATGGATAGGGCTCTTATGTGTCCTGACATGAAGAAATACCTTCGTGCCCACCTCAAAACTACGATATGTCCTCCACTAATCTCCATATTTCTTCTATCTATCCTGAGCTTCCTATAATATTTATCTAATCATGGCAACCTACTACTCCATATCCTATAATAAATATGGCCCCAGAGAAACCTTGTCCTCCAACCTGTCCCAAGTTAGTGGTGTCCTACACTCCCAGCCATATAGTGCATGAAATGGAGCCATACCAATAGAACTCTGGAAACTTTTGTTTTAGGAAAAATACACTAAGTACAAGTACTCCTCCCACCTCGACTTATGGTACATGATGTACATTTGAAGCATGTCCTCTAAAATTCTATTCACCCACTCTGTCTTCCATCTTTCTCTGGATGATATGTTGTATTGAAGTTGATACTCATCCCAAGGGCATACTACATGGTAGACCAGAAATGAGAGGTGTATAAGGGATCCCGGTCACAAATAATCTTCCACAGAATCCCATGTAGTTTGAAAATCTCATCTAAGTATAGTCGCGCCACCGCACCAACTGTATAGGTGGTTTTCACCGGAGAAAAATGATCCACTTTTTCAATATATCCACCGTGAACATGATGGAATTGTGGTGGTATCTCAACATCGGACACCATTTCCACTCTAGTATATCATCCATATGTGCCCACCTCAAAACTACAATATGTCCTCCATTGATCTGCATATTTCTTCTGTCTGTTCTAGCTTCTTATAATCTTTATCTAATCATGACAACCTGCTACTCCATATCTTATAATAAGGATGGCCCTAGAGAAACCTTTTCCTCCAACCTGTCCCAAGTTAGTGGTGTCCTGCACTCCCAACCATATAGTGCATGAAATGGAGCCATACCAATCGAACTCTTGGAAACTTTTGTTTTAGGAAAACTCCACTAAGTACAAGTATTCCTCTCACCTCAACTTATAGTACATGACGTACATTTAAAGCATGTCCTCTAAAATTCTATTCACCCACTCCATTTATCCATCTTTCTCTAGATGATATGTTGTACTGAAGTTGATACTCATCCCAAGGGCATGCTACATGGTAGACCAGAAATGAGAGGTGTATAAGGGATCGTGGTCACAAATAATTTTCCATGAAATCCCATGTAGTCCGATAATCTCATCTAAGTATAGTCATGCCACTGCACAAGCTGTATAGGTGGTTTTCACCAGAGAAAAATGATCCAATTTCATCAATATATCCACCGTGAACATGATAGAATTGTGGTGGTATCTCAACGTTGGTATCCCTATTATGAAATCCATGGAAATGGTGTCCCATTTCCACTCCGGTATATCATGTGGGTAGAGAAGGCCATATGGATGCTGATGCTTGACATTCACCCTCTGACACACTAAACAATGCAACACAAACTGAGCTACATCTTTCCAAGACCTCTCCAATGGTAAAACTTCCTCAAGGTGGCGTGCATCTTCTTCACCCCTAGATGGGTTGAATAAGGTGCAGGATGAGCCTCTTCCAAGATATTATAACTCAAACCTCCATCCCTAGGTACATAGATATGGCCTCTATGTCTAAGAAGTCCATCTAACTCTAATGAAAATCCATCAATCTCTACTCTAGCTGTAAGGTAGAATTTGTCATGTAGAAGCTATCACAAAATCCTACTCTACAAGTATGTACCCACTGAAGTAGCCATAACCAAATGTCTCCATCTACTCAAATCATCAAGACCACATTCTCCTTCCCCTTCACATGCTTTATCTCCATGTCATACTCACAGAGAAACTCCATCCAATGCCGTTGACGAGCATTGATATTGGGATGCGTGAAGAGGTGGCGAAGACTCAAGTGATCAACCATAGGAATGAATCTCATGCCTAAAAGGAAATGCCTCTACCAACCAAAGCATGCCCAACTGCCTGAACTTAAGATCATGAGTCAGATAATTGAGATCATAATCCTTGAATTTGTGAGACTCAAAGACAACTACATGGTCCTCCTACATCAAATAGCTCCTCATCCTACCAAAGAAGCATCTATGCAAACAAAAAAATCTCCCTGAGGGTATGGAACTACAAGAATCAGTGTTGTCGTAAGGCATTACTTCAGTTTCTTGAAGACCTACTCACATCTATTTGATGAAAATAACTTCTCCCTTTCCACTAAAGGGAAGTGATGGGGTGTGCAATCCAAGAAAAGTCCTGAATAAATCTCCTATAGTATCCTGCCAACCTCATGAAACTGCGCACCTCGATCACATTGGTTGGAATGGGATAGCTCTAATATTGGAAGGATCTAATGTGATACTATTATCAAAAACCTTGCACAGGAGGAAATGGAGAGGTTGGTTCAGTCATGTGAGCTCACATTTCAATTCCAAAAATCAAGTTACAGGTAAGGCTTGACAATGGAAATGCAAGGTTGAAAAATGAATGGCCAAGGGAACATCGAAGGATATCAAAGCTCAAGTGGAAGAATGGAGAAAGGATTGAAGTTTTGGACTTTGCATTTTCAGCATTTTGGAGACAAGGCAGAAAATTTTGAAAAAGGTTCAAAAAGGAAAAGTTCCAAAATTCTAAAAGTCTGAAATTTTGAAATTTTGGGTTTTAGAGTTTTAGATTTTTGCATTTTAGAATTCTCAGGGTGATTTGGGCAATAAACAATGAAAAAATTCTAAAACAAAAATGTCTAAATCCCAAAAAGTATGAAATTTTAGACTTTTGGGTTTTAGAGTTTTGGAGATATAGAATTCGAGTCTTCAACAGAAAAATATGAAAAGTGACAAAAAATGTTCAAAATTCTAAAAGTCAAAAACCTGAAAGGTTTCCGATTTTGAAAATTCAAACTTGGTTCGAGTCAACGCAATGAAATTTTTGGAGTTTCGGAACTCTGAGGGCAATTTTCCAGTGAACAATAACCCGAATTCCAAAATCAAAATGTCTTAAAGTCTAAATTTCAGACTTTCAGAGGTTACAAGCATTTCAGACTCCAAAAAGGAAGATCAAGAACTCATATTTTCTCAAAATGACACCCCGACCTTTAGATGGCCATAACTTTTGACTGGGAGCTCAAATTTGCACAAGAAAGCACTTTTTGGAAAGCTTACAGTCTCCTCTTAATTTAAGTGAGACTAATTTATTCAAATTTAAGAAATAAAGTCTACCATTTTAAGAGGATGTTCTAGGCTTCTCACCTACCACAATAATGAAGGTATGGGCTTCCTTTCTTTCCCGATAAGGCATAGTACATGGAGGCATGGGTTTTGCAGTAGAACCCATCATTGTTGCAAGTGAATTCAATGTATTCTAGGGTAGTTGGAGAAGGAATTCAAATTATTCTCTCCCCTTCTCTCATTCTTCCTATATATTGTAAGGAGGGGCATTTTTCTAGTGTTGGATAATTTTTCTTTGCACCCTCCTTTCTTCTTTGATATGCAAGTGAATTTGTGGAGTTAAAACCTCCCATCTAAACTATAATGCAAGTTTGTGCCTCTTAGCCATTGTAATGCACTGTATCAATTTGTGGAGCAATAATAAAAGTCTTTGGATGAATTTCAACCCTCTATTATATTCATTACATCTTCCTAATCTCTCATTGTAATCTTGGTTATCTATGCATGGTGGTTGTGTTACATTTTTAATGTTTTATGTTTAATGGAAAAAAAGGTGTTCAACATTCTTTTTGGTGTATCACCTCTGTTAGTTTAGGTATATTTTATTGTAATCACCTTAACCATGTCTCCTTGGCAAGTTAGAGAAGGTTTTAGAGTAGATCCTCTACAATTTTAATGTGTGCATTAGATTAGAGGAATAGTAACCGATCTTCATCCAGAGATATTTCCCGATTGCAAAGTCCTACACTTGGGGAAAAGCTCCATGTTATGCAATCACACTGAAAGTTTCAACCCATCAAGTTGCAGACATTCAGGGGTGTTGTGATTATGCATCAACAGATACCTTCCCTAGAAATGATGTGACCGAAGTACTGAACCTCTAACTAGAAAAAGGCACACTTCCCCAGGTTCCTGTATAGTTGCTACTCACGAGGACACCACAAAACCTATTGAAGGTGCTCCTCAAATGAACATGGTTATATCATAATGTCATCAAGAAACATGAGCAAAAAGAGATCCATAAATGTATTGAACACCCCATTCATCAAACTCATGAATACTGCAGGGGCATTGGTCAGACCAATAGGTACCACCGTGAACTCATAGTGGCCATACCTCATGTAGAAAGTTGTCTTGTGGATATCTACCTCTGTAATCCTCAACTAATGGTAGGCTGACTTAAGATCTATCTTAGAAAATACTATGGTCCCCTTCATCTATTAAAATAAATCATCGATGCGAGGAAGGGGGTAACGATTCTTGATCGTTACTTTGTTCAGATGTCTGTAGACCACAGAAAACCGCAAGGATCTATCCTTCTTCTTTAAAAAAATCACTAGTGCACCCCAAGTAGATACATTAGGATGGATTAAGGCTTTCTTAAGAAGTCCCTCTAGATGCAACTTGATATCACACAGCTCAGGGGTGGTCATCCTATATGGAGCGTGTGAGATAGGATCCACTCCTGGAACCAAGTCAATGTGAAAGTGTATCTCATGTGGGGGAGGAAACCTTGGCAGCTCACTAGGAAATACATATGAAAACTCCTCCAAAATGGGGTGATCATAAAGCTAATGTCCAATAGCCCTATATTTCAACCTATTAATAAATGTAATAGAAAACAACTTACACCCACTCCGCGTACACTACTTAACCTACATAGCGGAAATAGTGTGAATCGAGATGGGTCTCCTAACTCTAACTATCACCAACTCAACTCCCAAATCATCTGCATAAGATATGACCTTACTGTAAAAATCAACTCGGCTCTGTGTGTAGATAACCAATCCATCAAAATATCACTCCATAAGAACCCAAATGAAGTGTATGAAGATCTAAGGTAGTGGTGAAGGGTCACAGGTCTACTACACACTCCTTGACTAAGGAGTCTACTGAGATCTTGGCTCCAGAATTCATCTCGACATCCTAACTAAGGACCTTCCTAACTGCCACTAGCTTGCATCGCTCTACCAAATATGGTGCAATAAAAGAATAAAACGAGCCAAAATAAAACATAATAGAGGTAGGGATACCACCAATGCTACTTGTAGTCTCGATCACTATGACCTAGTGATCTTCCTGACAATTCTTGACCGCTACGCGTAGATTTGATGGCTGCATCCCATGTCACTAACTATAGTCTCAGAAATCAGTGCCTTACCCTTGTTATTAGGGTTCTAAGGGAGCTCTCTCCAATGATGTCCAAGTATACCACATCCATAACAACTACCTGGTCCCCTCCAATGAGATGCGGCTCCAACATGTACTCTAGTGGTCTATGTCATGGATCCTGATGATCATGTTATGGACTTTTATGGTCACTACTTGACGAGCTCCTAGTGACTGAGCTCTAGGTGCACCCTATGTCCTGATGGGACCCACAAGAGGAAGCCCCATACTTCGTCCCCTTTGAGTGTCAAATATCTATAGAGGTCTAAATGGTGGATGATTCTATTGTTGCTACTGCTATGGTGGCCTAAATGAAGACTGTGTAGAACCATGTCTGTCATGAGGAGGAGGAGTTAACCCCCTCGACTGTTATCCTACATCTGTTGAATACGGATCCACACTCTATACCTATCCTATTGCATCTTCCCCCTGGTCTCCTTTACAATGTACACCTTCTCAATGACCTCAGCTAAGGTCTCGAACAATGAATGCATACTACACCTCCTAAATCCAAGTTTAGGCCCCTGATGAACATGCACATAGTTCAATACATACTTATAGCGGTGGGGACTTGCCCTTCACCACCTACAAACTTCCCAAAATAGATCACATGTTGATAATAGCCATGCGCCTTTACACTAACATGCACACATGTAAGTGCGCTAATAATAGACATCATATAGTTAACTGGAACAAGTAATCTTATTATTATCTTGAACTCATGCATGACGCTTATCAAATGCTTGTTCCAAAAATAACATTTTTGTGTTGTGCAAGTCTCCATCCCAATGTGTGCTCCACACGCTATCTTCCAAAATAGCCCGCATCCATGAAAATGGCTAAGTCAAGAATCAACTTGTCTTGGCACGCGTTTTCCTTTCCTATCCTTCTGCACCTTCAAGTGCACCTTATTCCTAGCGCATGATTATTTGTGTGTTTTCTCCTTATCACAATATTATGTCTGCTCAACATTTAGCGATGGTTTATCTATGATATTGATGATGTGAATCGATATGTATATGGTATATTTTATCATCTCGATGTCGTTAATATGGCCATGAGGCAAGAAAGTCAGTTGTTTTGATTTTTGCAGGCATTTTCAACACAACAAACAAAAGGGGATAGAGACGAACAGTGAAGGAATTTGGGGTATTGGAACATGTCACCATGACAACTAGTGTAAATGTATGATTTTATTGTTGTTAGTTTGCTAGGAGGTACGTATTGCGGTGTGGCCTCAAATGTGACCTTGGGTAAATTATGGCTTTCCCTTTTGGGTTTTATTTATTTGTGATTAATTGTATTTTTGTTAGTATTGTTATTCAATTTTATTATTGTTGTTAAATACTCCATTTAAGTTAATTAGACTTGATTAATTAGTGTAATTTACGATGTGACAAAATGGGGTAATTAATATGAGTTGGTAGTTCTTGGTTTATGTTGGATTTGAAAGAATTTAATTACTTTTGAGTGTTGTGTACTCAACCTTGCATGAAATTTTGGATTTTTACTTTCAATCCTATTTTGGAGGCTTGTGGGACAAGTTAAGCTTGTCCCACACCTCTTAAACTTGTTGACCCAATATGCCTATGATGTGAGGGGCTTATTTGTAGGCCTTTTTGTGTGTTTTAATGGAGAAAAAGATCAATTAATTGCACTTTTCTTACAAGAGTCTTTACTTGTTTCCTTTAGGTGTGTGGGTTTGGGTTTGAGTGTGTAAGAGGGTTGTCATTCCCTCAACCACCAATTTATTGTGCTTTGGAGACTGGTTTTGACCTTGTGATGTGGAATGGAGGAGAAATGGTGTGGCATCCTACATGGAGCCACATAACCTCTATATCCTCTCCTCTCTATTTATTCTAATTTGTTTGAGGATTTGGGGGTTGTTTTATTTTTGAGAATTTTTCTATTGGAGGAGCTTGCTTTGAGAGTGTTTTTTGGAGCTTGGAGTTGGATTGTGCGTTCTTAGACTTGGAAAAAGACTTGGAACTTGATTGTGGATTGGAAACTCTTGCAATGGCAAGGTAGCCTCTTCACCCATGTTTTCTTTTACTATTTGGTTATGCATATGTTTTTGAATGAATGGTTATTACGTGTGTGATTTTGAGAAGTAGAATAGCCTTAGGTTGTGTAGGAGAAAATGGGATTTGGGATATTTTGGAGGGAGGCATAAGATTTTTTACTGGCCATTTTAAGAGGGAGTTGGGTTGGGGTGTCCCACCTTGTGATAAGTAAAATGTGCTTATCTTGTTGTTTTATTGTGGAAGGTATAAGAGTGAGGGAGGTAGAAGAGTTTTTTTTCTTGAGGGAGGCATAAGAGTTTTGTGGTTTTTGATTGAGCTCTTGGAGGTTTTAAGGTGGGCACCCAAAACCTTGGGAGGCATAAGTAGATCCCCATGTTCCTTTCTCTTTCTTCACTTGAGTTTAGAGCCTTTGTGTTGGGGAACTTGTGTGTGTTGATGTGATTTTTCATTATTCTTATTATGTTGAATATTTGGTTTGAATGTGAATGTGGAAGCCTTGTAAAGTTTCCAATGGTTGCCTTATAACCCTCATTGCTTCATTGTTGGGGCTCGAGGGCCAATGAGGAAGAAGAATTCTCTTCCTCATTGGATTATTGGTTGGGTGGAGAGTGTTTCCTACTCCCCTATTTTGGTTGATGTGTTTGGACTTTGGGAAGATGATGGAGCTCAAGTGAAGTTTTGGTATTTGTAGCACCTTGAAGAAATGGAGAAGAGATCCCTCTTTGTAAAAGAAATTTTACCATGTTGTCTCCTTTAAATGGAGGGCTTGTAACTTACATTATTTTTTAGAGATTTTCATCCTCTTGTAAATGTGTTGAGAAATGGGTGATTTGTATCAAGTTTTCAAATGTATGTATATGGGAAAATAGGAAAAGGAAAGTTGCATTTGTTACTCTAAATTCCCTTCAACTTGTAAATTCTACTAAGATTGTTTTGGATGAAAAATTTACATTTTAAATGTATTAGTTCTTGTAAAGGAAAATCACCAAATCTTGCATTGTTAAACGAAGTAGAAAATTTGAAATGGGATGAAAATGGAAATAATTTTTTTTCAACCTAAGTTTATTTTATTACCTCTAAAGTGTGATTTATTTCATTTTTAAAAGATTGATGATCATGTTGAAAATATACTTGTTGCTTGAAATGGATTTCCATTTATTTATTGTGAATGAAATTAAATGGTTTTTTGTTTTTATTAAAAAGAAAACATAGTGAAAATAACGCAATTTTGGTTATATTTCTTAAGAGGTTGAAGGAAAGAATAGAGAATGAGTTGTTATGTAATTTCAGTATGAAACTAGAAATTTTATCAATCTATAAACCCTTAAATGGAAGACACCTTAGCTCAATTTATTATTGCTTTAGAAACCAACTTAACTAGAAGAACTATTAAAAAAATGCATGTTTGGAAGGTTTTGTTTTCAAAGAATAGAACCACCACCTGTGCAGAGCGATGGTTTCAGAACTTGCCACCCTGCATAGAGCAGCGGTCTATGAACCGCCCCCTAGTAGGGCAGTGGTTTTGTCACTTTCAATGGAAAAAAATAAAATCCATCTGTTAAAAACCCATATTTAATAATTTAGGGAAATCTAAGCCTAAACAATTAAAAGGTAACTTCCAGCAACTATAAATCAGTTGAAATTAAGTGTTTAAGCTCTATAATCTTGTTTTATGGCACCCTAATGTGCAAAATTTTAGATTAAATGAAATGGGGTTTTTTCCACAATTGTTGAACTCAAAAAAGGAAATGTTTTCATTGCAATACAAACCAGATCCATTGTAGGATCTCTATATTAAACAAATGGGAAATATTACAATAATAAAATCTTTACAACTAAAGCCATGAAAATTTTCCCATGGTTGCTCCTCTTTCTCTCATGGCTCTTCCTCTTTCTCCTCTCCCAAAAACCTATGAAACAAAAATGAGGAAATAAGTCAAACGAATGAATAAAAACACTCCATAGATATGATTAGGGTTAGTGTGAAATCTCTAAGATCCAAGGACCCACATTGAATCCATCTAAGGGTTGTGATTCAACCCTACCAAAGCTAGGTGAGAATTAGGTGGGAATATGTCTTAAGTAAAAAGTATGTGTAGCTTAGGAAAGGGGCCACTAAAGGAGGTTAGAAGATAAAGTAAAATTGTACCCTAAATGTTTAGTTGGTGATTTTTAAAATAAAAAGCCCTTAACCCTTGTAAGTAATTAAATCAAATTTACTCAAGGGTAACTATAAAACATTTCATTTAGGGATTAATTTTTTATATTTAACTTAATGAGAGGGTAAGTTTAGACTTTTCCCTAGAATAATAAATTAATATAAATGACAATAGAACTATGCTACTAAATTAAATAAAGATTGTAACAAGGGGATTTTATGCCGATCTGGGGAATTAAATAATAATTAAAAAGAATAAAATATTAACCGTGAATTAAATTGAATCTAGTTGAAGGTATTTTTGTTATAACCTAGTTTTAAAAAAAATAATAATAATTTATTTCGTAAATTTTCAAATCTAATTACTAGGTTGTCTTTGGTTTTTTGTGGGAAATTTGTAGGGTTACATCATTGAAGAGTTAAATTTGTCCATCCTAGGTCTATAGGAGTCAAAATTCATTTTCCCTCCAAATGGGTGGTTTGAAATTTCAAACTGCTAAGTAAGGGTCATAAGAATCATGAACATATGTAAGGAGTTTAAAACTTGCTGAAATAGTCATAAGTTACAATTATCATGTTGTAAATATGCTTCACCTCCATGTCAATGTAAATTCACCTCAAGAGTCTTCAAGACATGTCTTCAACGTAGGAAGAGGTAAGGATATTAAACTTGTTGCATGATTTGAGGAAATATTTGAAATATTTTCCAAGTCAAAGAGGTTGGTTGAGTCTTCTTAAGATTTAATCATCCTTGGAGGAGTCAAAAATAAGATATAAAAATACGTAAGAAGGATGAGAAATTTGAGAGATGCCAGTAGATTATGAGGACAGAGGTTATAATCAAGTAAAAGAGCCAAAAAGGCTCCAACAATCTATATGAAATCAAAAATAATTTATAAATGCATATTAGTCATGAATTCTAATGTATTATTTTTTCATTATGAGTCATGAATAAGATATATGATGTTAGTGTTCATGTTGATGTCACATTTTTTCATGATTCCTTTGTGTCAATGATAGATAAACTTTATCTGAAAGTTCCTATATAAGTCATTTGGTTTGACTCCATATTTTAATGTAGTGTGAAGTGTATATGTCTATAGAGACATGAGAAGATGTATGAATTTAAATATACGGGTGTGATGATAAGCTACATGTATGAAGGGTTTCAATGTAAACCTTGGTTGTAAGTGTGCATTCTTGAGACACTCTGCCAATCAAGTTGCAAATGAAGAAAATAGTGAGAATTGGTTATAACTCCATTTTTCATGAGTTCCTTTGATGGTTTTGATGTCTATTAATAAATAAAAGAATGAATTTACATTGAGAGTTCATAATATTAAGCAATTACCTTAAGATTTTCATTTGTTCTTATCAAGTCTTAAGTTTCTTAAGAAAAATATTATAGCAAAGACTTAGATATACATTTTTTAGGATTAAATTATTGAAGGAGAAAGTTTCATTGGAGTATTATTAAGCTTAATCAAGTGGTTTTTGGATTTGAACAACTCAAGGGAGAAATATAAATTGATTTTACTCCTTTCGGGTTCATTAAAACCCTGATCTAGAGTTTTCAAGAGAATTCATCATATCTATGTAAATTTTTGGCCTTATGAGCTACAATTGAGAACAAATGAAAAATGACTAGTCCTCTTTCAGATAAAATAAATCGAGTGGGAAAATTCAAGTCCACAAGAGAAAGTTATAGATGACAGTTTACAACGAGCATAGTGTTATTCGCTTAAGGCCTAATTAATCTTACACAAGTCTAATCTGGTTAGAATCTATAAAGATTTGAATCAGAAAAATTTGGGATCTTCTTAATCATGATAAGGGGTACTCAAAATTTTTAATAATGCTTAGAGAAATTGAGTTTATAGAAAACTAGACCTTAATTGGTCCTAAAATATGCCTAATTAGGAAAAATCTAGATAGAGCATAGAGTAAGGGACATGAAAAAATAATAAGATAGAAGAACATTGATATGAAATCCTATAAGGTCATGTATGATAGAGGGTTGAAGCTTCAAAATGTCATAAAGAAGGGTATCACCAAATGTCCACTATGACAATCCTCTTTTATTGATATAGGGATAGAGTTTAGGATGTGTTTATAGTTGAATGAAGGGATAGTTTACGTTAGTAATTGAGAATCCCAAGGAATCAAAGACAATTACTTTCAAGGAATAATTTGTGCATGTTCAAGGTAAGACAAATTGCAAGTTTGTACTCATATTTAGGTTCTCGCATGACCACTAATGAAAATTTTTCATGATCGAGGAAATGGAGAAGGTGTACAATGTGTTAAATCAAGAACAAAGAGTGAATGGTAACATTCATTACATAAGAAAGATCTCAAACAGTAGTCAAGACCTGTAAGAAGAGTATTTAGATATCCTAAAGGTCAAAGTGTAAATAGGTGACAATAAAAATTGATTTCTTACTCTTTGATGTTGTTTTTCATTAGAGAAAAGAGACAATGTCAAAGAAGGTGAACAAGGAAGGGGACAATAGTGCATGCCATTGGTTGGAAACATCAACCAAGGTCTTAACAACCTAATTCTTTGATGAAATTTTCAATTTCAGTATTTTGTTATAACTAGATAGCAATATGTGGAAATAACTCTAATTTGACACTTGATTTAATGGAAAACTTACTTTTTAAAGGATCTTGAATGTCTCAATGTTTCTTTTGTATTATTTGAGTAGATCTTGACAGTGGACAAGCTGAAATAGGGTTGAAGGTGCAAGGAAGTCATCATCGGTCATGACTTAATTGTGTTATCTTGCAAACGAAATCATGCATAAACACATAATAATTATGTTTAATCTTATTATTTTTAGGGAAATTAATAAATAGGGATAATAATTAATAAATGTGTATAAGAATTAATAAGTGTTTCTTAAAAGCAGTTTATCCAATATTCAAGTATATTTCAACACGAGAGTATAAGAAATGGTAGGAATTTTAATTAAAGAAAACACTTGCTTATTTTTATATTCTACGTGGTCATACCTAAATTTCAATGTTTAAGATACTTTCTTTCATATCCTATACACATTGGTTGGTTTAATTGGTTTGTAGTTACATATAAATCCCAATATATCATGATCGTTATGTTAATAGAGGTGATAACCCTATTATTAAAATAGTTGATTGATTGTGGGATAAACATGTTTACTTGCTTGGTCTTCGACTCTCTTACTCTATGACTTCAAAGAATAGAAAATAAAGGTAAATTGTATGTAAATACATGCATTACAATACAACACAAGCCTCTTTGGTGCACGTCTCTAAAAATCCTCACTCACTCATCCTTATGTCGATAAAGGTGACACCACAATGAAAGTTGCGCTCATACTAACATAATTATGTATTGGTTGCAGGATGATTATGTTTGCTTGTTTAGCCTTCCCCTCTTCTCGTATGTGGCTTGGAAAACCCAATAAAATTATTTCTAAATACATGTCTTACTACCTAATTCGAATATGCATCTAGTACATTTTAGAATTGCTCCTACAACATTAAAAATTTCACTCAATCAAAAAATATGATCCCATATTAATTGGTTGACTTGATTCACGCTAACTTATAAACCTAAATATATCAAGATCCCAATACCAATAGATGTTGCAGTATAGTAAAGATAAGTATAGCACTAACATAAGGCCGTTTGATAAATTTTCTATTAACTACCTTTAAATACATTCATATGAATTCTATGACATCAACATCAATTACATGGTCATCAATTCATATTTTGTGATGGATAATGAGGATAGTTCTATTGGGATCCTTGCTAACTCTCAAATTTCTTTCCCATAAAACATAAAAACTTCACATCAATAGTAGCTTCATAGAACAAATAAGTATTAACCTATACCTACAAGAAAGAAAAAAAAATTGTAAGAAAAATAGTTGAGAGCTAAAAAATAATATATGTGATCTATTTAATCATCCATCCTTACACATATCTTAATATACGTCATTCATATACAACACAAGTCTCTTCCACGTACGATTAAGTACCACAATCCATGTCAATGTAAACTCACTTCAAGGTGTTGTAAATGTACTTCACCTCCATGTCAATGTAAATTCACCTCAAGAGTATTCAATACTTGTCTTCAATGTAGGAAGAGGTAAGGATAAACTTGTTGCATGATTTTAGGAAAGATTTGAGAGGTTTTCCATGTCAAAGAGGTTGGTTGAGTCTTATTAATATTGAATCATCCTTCAAGGAGCAAAAAAAAAGATGTAAAAAATAATCTAGAAGGATGAGAAATCAGAGAGATGCAGGTAGATTATGAGGACAAAGGTTGTAATCAAGTAAACGAGCTAAGAAGGCTCCAACAATCTGTATGAAATCAAGATGACTTTATAAATAAATATTAGTCATGAATTGTAATGTATTATTTTTCATGACTAACTAAAAGAGCTAATGGGCCACTACCAACGGACCCAAACACATCCTCACTTATGATCCAGTTTGTAATGAACCCATCCATCCATCAATATTGTATAAATTATTTCCTCTGCATTGGGAATTGCATGAATTTACCATGTTCCATGGCTACGAGGATCCTCAGTAGTACATACTATCATGTAGACATTCGTGTTATCTCATCATCCATGATCAAGATCTCCTTCTTAGAAGCTTTGTTATGTCGTTGGCAGGACCTTCCTTGGATTGGTACAACTCCCTCCCTCGATACTCTTTGTTCTTTTTCACTCAACTAGTCGTGTTATTTCTCGATCACTTCACTATAAACGTTGCTCATAAAAAAGGTAAATTGTATGTAAATACATGCCTTATAATACAAGTATGCCTCTTTGGTGCACGTCTCTAAATATCCTCACTCACTCATCGACCTTATGCCAATAAAGGTGACACCATAATGAAAATGACCCTCATACTAACATAATGGTGTATTGGTTACATGAGGATTATGTTTGTTTGTTCAACCTTCTCCTCTTTTGTTTTGTGGCTTGGAAAACACAATAAAATTATTTCTAAATACATGTGTTACTACTTAATTCGAATATGCATCTAGTAAAATTTGGAATTGCTTCTACAACTTTAAAATCCCCACTCAATCGAAAAATATGATCCCATATTAATTGGTTGACTTGATTCATGCTAACTTATAAAACTGAAAATATCAAGATCCCAATACCAATAGATGTTACATTATAGTAAAGATAACCATATCACTAACATAAGGCTAATTGATACATTTTCTATTAATTAACTTTAAATACATTTTAAAATATATAAAATTATCAGTACATCTTCTACAACTTCAAAATACCCATGACACAACTCGCATGATTATATAAATTTGAAAAAAACATACGCACAAATGGACGGCTAGAATGGTAGGCATACAATATAATGCAGCGTGACTTTATTGAATATTTCCTTAAAACCCAACAATAATGATGTGTTACTGACATGTTTTTAGGAAAGAAAAAGGGAAATTTTATCTGACTTTCACAAAGCAGGTGTGTACATCGTGCCTTCACATGTGAAGACAAATTTTCATATAGAGAGATATGACACCCAAGAAAATTGTGAAGAAAATAATGATTCTACAAAAATGTTTTGGCTCAAAAATTGAGTTGGGATGACACAGGAAAAGAAGAGATGGCCACCATTAGACTCTTGAATTATTCATTATGTTCGCATAGTGATTGGAAACGTTCGTGGTGAAATTTATGTAAATGATAATCTAAGTCAAACCATCACTCGTCACTAGTTACCATATTTGAACTGGTTAGCTAACCTTGCTTAAAATTTGGATACACAAAGGAAGACAACACATGTCAAAAAAAATATTATAGATTTGAAGGGTAAATTTGGCAATTGGAATCGATGATATGCTAGATATAAAGATATAGATAAAATTTAGATTGGCACTAAAGATGCTCAATATGAAGTCTATGA
Organism: Taxus wallichiana var. yunnanensis; assembly: GCA_018340775.1. Classification (NCBI taxonomy): domain Eukaryota; kingdom Viridiplantae; phylum Streptophyta; class Pinopsida; order Cupressales; family Taxaceae; genus Taxus; species Taxus wallichiana. The sequence continues at coordinate 301,640,822 of CM031234.1, forward strand.
TATTAGCATCAATTATATGATTGTCAATTCATAGTTTGTAATGGATAATGAGGATATATTCTATTGAGATCCTTGCTAACTCTCAAATTTCTTTACCATAAAACATAAAACTTCACATAGGTAGTAGCTTCAAAGAATAAGTGAGTATTGAACCTATATACCAAGAAGAAAACTGTAAGAAAAGTAGTTAATGTTAAAAAAAAAGTGATCTATTTAACCATCCATTCTTGCACATATCTTAACCTATGTCATTCATATACAAAACTCATTTCCGCCTCTAACACTACAAGGCTACAATCTCTTCCATGTACGATGAAACTTTAATGAATTCATCCTTACAAAGCAACGGACAAATACGAGAAACGGTAGGAAACGGACAGCTGTAAATCTGGTAAATCCTGTACAAGTTTAAAATACACTAACCCAACTCGCATACCTAAATATGGAGAAACATGCGCACAATCGGACAGCTGGAAAGGTAGGCATCTGACAGGTAAAGCATGGCCGTTGGAAGCGCATGCAGCCGTACTAAAACATGTGGTCGTTGCTCTTCCAGCTGTAGAAAACATGTGGCTATTTACATTTGTAACGGGTAGGAGATGGACAGCTGGACAGTTGCCGTTGTAAAGCGTGATGATGTGGCTATTTGCATGCGGGCATTGGAGCTGTATAAATGGTGTGGATACGGCCCTCTTCCACAGGTGATAACTTCTGACTACTTACATGCCGCAGAATGATGTTTTCTGTTTCTTTTTTTTCGTGCAAATTGTTCCTCTAAATCAGGCTTATGTCATTTCATTGGTAATCGTTTCACTTTTCATTGATCAAAGAATTTTTGCAGCATTCTTTTATTGACTGGTATTTGATTGAAGTTCATGGAAGCCCTAACTTGTGGCGCTAAGTGGGTTTCCGTTTCATCCTACCAAACGTGAAGCCCTTTTGCAGTCACTTTTTCCCCTGATGGAAGAAATCTTCTCTGTTTCGACAGAGTTTTTATTGCTCAAGGGCCGTGGGGATTCTAAAGCCCTTTTGAGTGGGTTTCCATTCGTCCTACCAAACGTGAAGCCCAACCTGAAAAAAATTCCTAAT
>CM031234.1:301649781-301669781 GCA_018340775.1 Taxus wallichiana var. yunnanensis
AAATTCTATTTATGAAAAGAGATTCTAATAAGTGCCATGATGAGTTCAAGATAATAATAGGATTACTTCTTCTAGTTAACTATAGGATGTCTATTATTATCGAACTTGCATGTGTACATGTTAATGTAAATTTGCATGGATATTATCAACATGTGACCTATTTTGGGAAGTTCATAGAGGTGAAGGGAAGTCCCCATCCCTATAAGTATGTATTCAACTATGTAGTTTAGTAGTAGTGAATTATTGTAGAGTTATTCATTGGATCTTATGTGCACATGACTTATGATGATGCTTTTGTAATGTAAGAAGCTTTCTATGTATTACATTTTTCAATGTAATGAAGTATATCGATGGATAATGGTGTTAAACAAGATTGGAATGTGTTCTTGTATTGTTAATCTTATTATAATTATTGTTTAATTCATGATTCTCTAAGATCTAGATCTGGTTAGGCATCGTTGAATGTTAATGGTTATCTATGGTTCTCAATATGTTATATTTTCATCACTCTAACATCCCGTACACAAACAACTATTAAGAGGGGTTTGGTACCTTTCAAGACACTTTGGGTGAGCATTCATCTCAGGATGGGTGATGCGCCATCATGCCTCGGTTTTATATAGTATATTCTATGATGCATCACTAAAATTAAGTAATTAACCAATTGTTCATAATTCTAAATATTTGGATTTTATCAATTTATTAATTAACAATAAGATAACAAAACCAACTAAATCATATATCAACATCTATATATCAAATACAATGTGTCAATATATTAGTAGCTCAAGATCTTTAAATACTAATATGTCGATCCATGCATATAATCCATCCTATAAATCACATCATGTCATAAACCTAAAACATCCATACTATCTATCAAATAAGCTAATCAAATATAACAATTTACATCTATCAATGTCTAAAGCTTAATATGATAATAATGTCTAAGGATCCAATCCAAAATAATCAAAATCAAGGTAATATCCATGTCAAAGAGGAGTTGGCACTACATTCCCTCCTTAGACTTGACTTCCTCCCGAAGTCACTAGAAAATGTAGAACTATGCTCTCAAGGGTGTGGCATCCTCCCATGTAGTTTTCATCTCATCGTATCAATCACACTAGACACAAACCTAATCAATCTCTCTACCTAGAAGGCCTCGGTGGTCTCACGCCCTAAAAATATAGATGGTCTTCACCATCACTTGCCCCGATCCTACACCTACAATGTGGTCTATTCCAATACATTAGAAGGATCTGGAATGTAACTCCCTAAGATAAGAAACATGAAATACATCATGGATGAGAGACAAGGTGGGTGGAAATTCTAGATGATAGGCCAAAATATCGATACGCTCCAAGATCTCAAAGGGACCCACAAACCTAGGAGAAAGCTTATAGCCTTTTCCGTAATGGATAGGGATCTTATGTGTCCTGACATGAAGAAATACCTTCGTTCCCACCTCAAAACTACGATATGTCCTCCACTAATCTCCATATTTCTTCTTTCTATCCCGAGCTTCCTCGTAATATTTATCTAATCATGGAAACCTACTACTCCATATCCTATAATAAAGATGGCCCCAGAGAAACCTTGTCCTCCAACCTGTCCCAAGTTAGTGGTGTCCTGCACTCCCAGCCGTATAGTGCTTGAAATGGAGCCATACCAATAGAACTCCTGAAGCTTTTGTTTTAGGAAAAATCCACTAAGTACAAGTACTCCTCCCACCTCAACTTATGGTACATGATGTACATTTAAGCATGTCCTCTAAAATTCTATTCACCCACTGTCTATCCATCTTTCTCTAGATGATATGTTGTAGTGAAGTTCGATACTCAACCCAAGGGCATACTTTGTATGGTAGACAAGAAATGATAGGTGTATAAGGGATCTCGGTCACAAATAATCTTCCACGTAATCCCACGTAGTCCGAAAATCTCATCTAAGTATAGTCGCACCACCGCACCAACTATATAGGTGGTTTTCCCAGAGAAAAATGATCCGATTTTTCAATATATCCACCGTGAACATGATGGAATTGTGGTGGTATCTCAACATCGGACACCATTTCCACTTTAGTATATCATCCATATGTGCCCACCTCAAAACTACAATATGTCCTCCATTGATCTTCGCATATTTCTTCTTTCCTCTTAGCTTCTTATAATCTTTATCTAATCATGACAACCTCGCTACTCATATCTTATAATAAGGATGGCCCTAGAGAAACCTTTCCTCCAACCCGTCCCAAGTTAGTGGTGTCCTCGTGCACTCCCAACCGTATAAAGGCATGAAATGGAGCCATACCAATCGAACTCGAAAATTTTGTTTTAGAAAACTCCACTAAGTACAAGTATTCCTCTCACCTCAACTTATACTACATGACGTACATTTAAAGCATGTCCTCTAAAATTTATTCACCCACTCCATTTGTCCATCTTTCTCTGGATGATATGTTGATCTGAAGTTGATACTCATCCCAAGGGTATGCCACATGGTAGACCGTAAATGAGAGGTGTATAAGGGATCGTGGGTCACAAATAATTTTCCATGGAATCCCATGTAGTCTGAAAATCTCATCTAAGTATAGTCGTGCCACTGCACAAGCTGTATAGGTGGTTTTCACCAGAGAAAAATGATCCAATTTCATCAATATATCCACCGTGAACATGATAGAATTGTGGTGGTATCTCAACGTCGGTAGCCCTATTATGAAATCCATGGAAATGGTGTCCCATTTACACTCTGGTATATCATGTGGGTAGAGAAGGCCATATGGATGTTGATGCTTGACATTCACCCTCTGACACACTAAACAATGCAACACAAACTTAGCTACATCTTTCAAGACCTCTCTAATGGTAAAACTTCCTCAAGGTGGCGTGCATCTTCTTCACCCCTAGATGGGTTGAATAAGGTGCACGATGAGCCTCTGCCAAGATATTCTAACTCAAACCTCCATCCCTAGGTACATAGATCTGGCCTCTGTGTCTGAAAAGTCCATCTAACTCTAATGCAAATCCATCAATCTCTTCTCTAGCTACAAGGTAGAAGCTATCATGTAGAAGTTATCACAAAATCCTACTCTGAAAGTCTGTACCCACTGAAGTAGCCATAACCAAATGTCTCCTTCTACTCAAAGCATCAAAGAACCACATTCTCCTTCCCCTTCACATGCTTTATCTCCATGTCGTACTCATAGAGAAACTCATCCAATGCCGTCATGACAATGCATTGATATTTGGGATGCGTGAAGAGGTGGCGAAGACTCAAGTGATCAACCATGGGAATGAATCTCATGCCTAAAAGGAAATGTCTCCACCAACCAAAGCATGCCCAATTGCCGGAAGCTTAAGATCATGAGTCGGATAATTGAGATCATAATCCTTGAGTTTGTGAGACTCAAAGATGACTACACGGTCCTCCTACATCAAATAGCTCCTAATCCTACCAAAGAAGCATCTATGCAAATAAAAAAATCTCCCTGAGGGTATGGAACTATAAGAATCAGTGTTGTCGTAAGGCATTACTTCAGTTTCCTAAAGACCTACTCACATCTATCTAATGAAAAGAACTTCTCCCTTCCGCTAAAGGGAAGTGATGGGGTGTGCAATCCGAGAGAAGTCCTGAATAAATCTCCTATAGTATCCTCGCCAACCTCATGAAACCGTGCACCTCGATCACATTGGTTGGAATGGACAACTCTAATATTGAAAGGATCTAATGTGATACTATTATCAAACAACCTTACACACAGGAGGAAATGGAGAGGTTGGTTCAGTCATGTGAGCTCACATTTCAATTCCAAAATCAAGTTCAGAGGAAGGCTTGACAATGGAAGTAAGGTTGAAAAATGAATGGCCAAGGGAACATCAAGGATATCAAAGCTCAAGTGGAAGAATGGAGAAAGGTTTAAAGTTTTTGGACTTTGCATTTTCAGCATTTTGGAGACAAGGCGAGAAAATTTTGAAAAAGGTTCAAAAGGGAAAAGTTCAAAAATTCTAAAAGTCTGAAATTTTTAAATTTTGAGTTTCGTAGTTTTAGATTTTTACATTTTATAGTTCTCTGGGGGTGATTTGGGCAATGAACAATGAAAAAGTCTAAAACAAAAATGTCTAAAATCCTGAAAGTATGAAATTTTAGACTTTTGGGTTTTAGATTTTTGGAGATATGGAATTGAGAGTCTTCAACTTAAAAATATGAAAGTGACAAAAATGTTCAAAATTTAAAAGTCAAAACCTAAAAGGTTTCCGATTTGAAAAATTCAAAATTGTTTGAAGTCAACGCAATGGAAATTTTTGGAGTTTTTAACTCAGGGAAATTTTCAAATGAGCAATAACCCAATCCAAAATCAAAATGTCCAAAAGTCCAAATTTCAGACTTTGAGAGGTTACAAGCATTTCAGACTCCAAAAAGGAAGATCAAGAACTCACATTTTGTAGAATGACACCCGACCTTTAGATGGCCATAACTTTGACTGGGAGCTCAGATTTGCACAAGAAAGGACTTTTGGAAATCTTATAGTCTCCTCTTAATTTAAGTGAGACTAATTTATTCAAATTTAAGAAATAAAGTCTACCATTTTAAGAGGATGTTCTAGATTCTCACCTACCATAATAATGAAGGTATGGGCTTCCTTTCTTTCCCAATAAGGAATAGTACATGGAGGCATGGGTTTCACAGTAGAACCCATCATTGTTGTAAGTGAATTCAATGTATTCTAGGGTATATGGAGAAAGGAATTCAAATTATTCTATTCTCTCATTCTTCCTATATATTGTAAGGAGGGGCATTTTTCTAGTGTTGGATAATTTTTCTTTCGCACCCTCCTTTCTTCTTTGATCCTGTAAGTGAATTTGTGAAATTAAAACCTCCCATCTAAACTATAATGCAAGTTTGTGCCTCTTAGCCATCAGAATGCATCGTATCAATTTGTGGAGCAATAATAAAAGTCTTTGGATGAATTTCAACCCTCTATTATATTCATTACATCTTCTAATTTCTCATTGTAATCTTGGTTATCTATGCATGGTGGTTGTGTTACATTTTAATGTTTTATGTTTAATGGAAAACATGAGTTCAACATTCTTTTGGTGTATCACCTCTGTTATTTTAGGTATATTTTATTGTAATCACCTTAACCATGTCTCCTTGGCAAGTTAGAGAAGGTTTTAGAGTAGATCCTCTACAATGTTAATGTGTGCATTAGATTAGAGGGAAAGGAACTGGTCTTCATCAAGAGATATTTCCCAATCGCAAAGTCCCACACTTTGGGAAAAGCTCCATGTTATGCAATCACACTGAAAGTTTCAACCCATCAAGTTGCAGACATTCAGGGGTGCTGTGATTACGCATCAACAGATACCTTCCAAAGAAATGATGTGACCAAATTATCGAACCTCTAACTCGAAAAAGGCACACTTCCCCAAGTTCCTATATAGTTCTACTCACAAGGACACCACAAAACCTATGAGGTGCTCCTCAATGAACATGGTTATATCATAATGTCATTAAGAAACATGAGCACAAAGATATCCATAAACATATTGAACACCCCATTCATCAAACTCATGAATATGCAGGGGCATTTGTGTAAAAACCAATAGGTACCACCATGAACTCATAAAGTGGCCATACCTCACGTAGTAAAGTTGTCTTGTGGATATCCACCTCGTAATCCTCAACTAATGGTAGGATGGCTTAAGATCTATCTTGAAAATACTATGGTCCCCTTCATCTATTGAAATAAATCATCGATGCGAGGAAGGGGTAACGATTCTTGATCGTTACTTTGTTCAACTGTCTCGTAGACCATGACAACCACAAGGATCTATCCTTCTTCTTTAAAAAATCACTAGTGCACCCCAAGTAGATACATTAGGATGGATTAAGGATTTCTTAAGAAGTCCCTCTAGATGCAACTTGATATCACACACCTGTGGGTAGTCATCCTATATGGAGCATGTGAGATAGGATCCACTCCTGGAACCAAGTCAATGTGAAAGTGTATCTCGTGTGGGAGGAAACCTTGGTAGCTCACTAGGAAATACATATGAAAACTCCTGCAAAATGGGGTGATCATAAAGCTAATGTCCAATATCCCCATCATTTGACCTATTAATAAATGTAATAGAAAACAACTTACACCCACTCTGCGTACACTGCTTAACCTACATAGTGGAAATAGTGTGAATCAAGATGGGTCTCCTAACTCTAGCTATCACCAACTCAACTCCCAAATCATCCGCATAAGATATGAGGTCTTACCGTAAAAATCAACTCGCTCGTGTGTAGATAACCAATCCATGCAAAATATCACTCCATAAGAACCCAAATGAAGTATATGAAGATCCAAGGTAGTGGTGAGTGTCCTGTCACAGTCCACTACACACTCCTGACTAAGGAGTCTACCGATATCTTGACTCCGAAGCCATCTCGACATCCTAACTAAGGACCTTCCTAACTACCACTAGCTCGCATCGCTCCACCAAAGATGGTGTAATAAAAGAATAAAACGATCCAAAATAAAACATAATAGAGGTAGGGATACCACCAATACTACTTGTAGTCTCGATCACTATTACCAGTGATCTTCCCGACAATTCTTGACCGCTACGTAGATCCGATGGCCGCATCCCATGTCACTAACTATAGTCGAGAAATTAGTGCCTTACCCTTGTTATTAGGGTTCTAAGGAGCTCTCTCCAATGATGTCCAAGTATACCACATCCATAAGCAACTACCCGGTCCCCTCCAATGAGATGCGGTTCCAACATGTACTCTAGTGGTCTATGTTATGGATGTTGATGATCCTGTTATGGACTCGGGTTATGGTAACTACTACTCGACGAGTCCTAGTGATCGAGCTCTAGGTGCACCCTATGTCCTTATGGGACCCACAAGAGGAAGCCCCATACTTCATCCCCTTTGAGTGTCAAATATCTATAGAGGTCTAAATGGTGGATGATTACATTATTACTACACTGGGTATGGTGGCCTAAATGAAGACTGTGTAGAACCATGTCTACCATGAGGAGGAGGAGTTAACCCCCTCGACTTGTTATCCTACATCTATTGAATACGGATCCACACTCTATACCTATCCTATTAATCTTCCCCTAGTCTCCTTTACAATGTACGCCTTCTCAATGACCTCATCTAAGGTCTCGAACAATGAATGCATACTACACCTCCTAAATCCAAGTTCACCCCCGATGAACATGCACATAGTTCAATAATACTTATAGCGGTGGGGACTTGCCCTTCACCACCTACAAACTTCCCAAAATAAGGTCACATGTTGATAATAGCCATGTGCCTTTACACTAACATGCACACATGCAAGTGCGCTAATAATAGACATCATATAGTTAATGGAACAAGTAATACTATTATTATCTTGAACTCATGCATGACGCTTATCAAATGCTTGTTCCAAAAATAGCATTTGTGTGTTGTGCAAGTCTCCATCCCAATGTGTGCTCCACACGCTATCTTCCAAAATAGCCCGCATCCATGAAAATGGCTAAGTCCCGAATCAACTTGTCTTGGCACACGTTTCCTTTCCTATCCTTCTGTGCCTTCAAGTGCACCTTATTTCTGCGCATGCATTATTTGTGTGTTTTCTCCTTATCACAATATTATGTCTGCTCAACATTTAGTGATGGTTTATCTATGATATTGATGATGTGAATCGATATGTATATGGTATATTTTATTATCTCGATGTCGTTAATATGGCCATGAGGCAAGAAAGTCAAGTTGTTTTGATTTTTGTAGGCATTTTCAACACAACAAACAAAAGGGGATAGGAGACGAACAGTGAAGGAATTTGGGATATGAAACATGTCACCATGGAAACTAGTGTAAATGTATGATTTTTATTGTTGTTAGTTTGGTAGGAGGTACGCATTGGGTGTGGCCTCAAATGTGACCTTGGGTAAATTATGGATTTCCCTTTTTGGTTTTATTTATTTTGATTAATTGTATTTTTGTTAGTATTGTTATTCACTTTTATTATTGTTGTTAAATACTCCATTTAATTTAATTAGACTTGATTAATTAGTGTAATTTACTTATGTGACAAAATGGGGTAATTAATATGAGTTTGTAGTTCTTGGTTTATGTTGGATTTGAAAGAATTTAATTACTTTTGAGTGTTGTGTACTCAACCTTGCATGAAATTTTGGATTTTTACTTTTAATCCTATTTTGGAGTCTTGTCGGACAAGTTAAGCTTGTCCCACACCTCTTAAACTTTCTTACCCAATATGCCTATGATGTGAGGGGCTTATTTGTAGGCCTTTTTGTGTGTTTTAATGGAGAAAAAGATCAATTCATTGCACTTTTCTTACAAGAGTCTTTACTTGTTTCCTTTAGGTGTGTGGGTTTGGGTTTGAGTGTGTAAGAGGGTTGTCATTCCCTCAACCACCAATTTATTGTGCTTTGAGACTAGTTTTGACCTTATGATGTGGAATGGAGGAGAAATGGTGTGGCATCCTACATGGAGCCACATAACCTCTATATCCTCTCCTCGCTATTTATTCTAATTTGTTTGAGGATTTGGGGGTTGTTTTATTTTTGAGAATTTTTATATTGGAGGAGCTTTTTGGAGCATGGAGCTGGATTGAGAGTGTTCTTAGACTTGGAAAAAGACTTGGAACTTGATTGTGGATTGGAAACTCGCAATGACAAGGTAGGTCTTCACCCATGTTTTCTTTTACTATTTGGTTATGCATATATTTTTGAATGAATGGTTATTACGTGTGTGATTTTGAGAAGTAGAATAGCCTTAGGTGTGTAGGAGAAAATGGGATTTGGGATATTTTGGAGGGAGGCATAAGATTTTTTACCGGCCATTTTAAGAGGGAGTTGGGTTGGGGTGTCCCACCTTATGATAAGTAAAATGTGCTTATCTTGTTGTTCTATTATGGAAGGCATAAGAGTGAGGGAGGTAGAAGAGTTTTTTTTTCTTGAGGGAGGCATAAGAGTTTTTTGTTGTTTTTGATTGAGTTCTGGAGGTTTTAAGGTGGGCACCCAAACCATTGGGAGGCATAAGTAGATCCCCATGTTCCTTTCTCTTTCTTGGCTTGAGTTTAGAGCCTTTGTGTTGGGAAACTTGTGTGTTGATGTGATTTTTCATTATTCTTATTAGTGTTGAATATTTGGTTTGAATGTGAATGTGGAAGCCTTCAAAGTTTCCAATGGTTGCCTTATACCCTCATTGCTTCATTGTTGGGCTCGGGGGCCAATGAGGAAGAAGAATTCTCTTCCTCATTGGATTATTGGTTGGGTGGAGAGTGTTGCCTACTCCCCTATTTTGGTTGTTGTGTTTGGAATTTGGGAAGATGGTGGAGCTCAAGTGAAGTTTTGGTATTTGTAAAGCACCTGAAGAAATAGAGAAGAGATCCCTCTTTGAAAAAAGAAATTTTACCATGTTGTCTCCTTTAAATGGAGGGCTTGTAACTTACATTATTTTTAAAGATTTTCATCCTCTTGTAAATGTGTTGAGAAATGGGTGATTTGTATCAAGTTTTCAAATGTATGTATATGGGAAAATAGGAAAAGGAAAGTTGCATTTGTTACTCTAAATTCCCTTCAACTTGTAAATTCTACTAAGATTGTTTTGATGAAAAATTTACATTTTAAATGTATTAGTTCTTGTAAAGGAAAATCACCAAATCTTGCATTGTTAAATGAAGTAGAAACTTTGAAATGGGATGGAAATGGAAATAAATTTTTTTCAACCTAAGTTTATTTTATTGCCTCTAAAGTGTGATTTATTTCATTTTTAAAAGATTGATGATCATGTTGAAAATATACTTGTTGCTTAAAATGGATTTCCATTTATTTATTGTGAATGAAATTAAATGGTTTCTTGTTTTTATTAAAAAGAAAACATAGTGAAAATAACACAATTTTGGTTATATTTCTTAAGAGGTCAAGGAAAGAATAGAGAATGAGTTGTTATGTAATTTTAGTATGAAACTAGAAATTTTATCAATCTATAAACCCTTAAATGGAAAACACCTTATCTCAATTTATTATTGCTTTAGAAACCAACTTAACTAGAAGAACTATTAAAAAATGCATGTTTGGAAGGTTCTGTTTTAAAGAAAGAACCACCACCCTGCAGAGCGATGGTTTCGTAACTTCCATCCCGCACAGAGCAGCGGTCTCATGAACCGTCCCTCTAGGTAGTAAGTGGTTTTTCACTTTCAATGGAAAACATAAAATCCATCTCGTTAAAAACCCATATTTAATAATTTAGGGAAATCTAAGCCTAAACAATTAAAAGGTAACTTCCAAAGAACTATAAATCATTGAAATTAAGTGTTTAAGCTCTATAATCTTGTTTTATGGCACCCTAATGTGCAAAATTTTAGATTAAATGAAATGGGGTTTTTCCACAATTTTGAACTCAAAAAAGGAAATGTTTTCATCAGAATAAAAACAGATCCATCATAGGATCTCTACATTAAACAAATGGGAAATATTACAATAATTAAATCTTTACAACTAAATCCATGAAAAAATTTTCCATGGTTGCTTTTCTTTCTCTCATGGCTCTTCCTCTTTCTCCTCTCCCAAAACCTAAGAAACAAAAATGAGGAAATAAGTCAAACGAATGAATAAAAACACTCCATAGATATGATTAGGGTTAGTGTGAAATCCTAAGATCCAAGGACCCACATTGAATCCATCTAAGGGTTATGATTCAACCCTACCAAAGCTAGGTGAGAATTAGGTGGGAATATGTCTTAAGTAACAAATATGTGTAGCTTAGGAAAGGGGCCACTAAAGGAGGTTAGAAGATAAAGTAAAATGTACCCTAAATGTTTAGTTGGTGAATATTAAAATAAAATCCCTTCACCCTTGTAAGTAATTAAATCAAATTTACTCAAGGGTAACTATAAAACATTTCATTTAGGGATTAGATTTATTTATATTTAACTTAATGAGAGGGTAAGTTTAGACTTTTCCCTAGAATAATAAATTAATATAAATGACAATAAAACTATGATACTAAGTTAAATAAAGATCAGAATAAGGATTTTATGCGATCCTGGGAATTAAATAATAATTTAAAAAATAAAATATTAACTATGAATTAAATTGAATCTAGTTGAAGGTATTTTTGTTATAACCTAGTTTAAACAAAATAATAATAATTTATTTCGTAAATTTTCAAATCTAATTACTAGGTTGTCTTTGGTTTTTCAGGAAATTTGTAGGGGTTACATCATCAAGAGTTAAATTTATCCATCCTAGGTCTATAGGAGTCAAAATTCATTTTCCCTCCAAATGGGTGGTTTGAAATTTCAAACTACTAAGTAAGGTCATAAGAATCATGAACATATGTAAGGAGTTTAAAACTTGTTGAAATAGTCATAAGTTACAATTATCATGTTCAGAAATATGCTTCACCTCCATGTCAATGTAAATTCACCTCAAGAGTCTTCAAGACATGTCTTCAACGTAGGAAGAGGTAAGGATATTAAACTTGTTGCATGATTTGAGGAAATATTTGAAATATTTTCCAAGTCAAAGAGGTTGGATGAGTCTTCTTAAGATTTAATCATCATTGGAGGAGTCAAAAATAAGATATAAAAATATGTAAGAAGGATGAGAAATTTGAGAGATGCCAGAGATTATGAGGACAGAGGTTATAATCAAGTAAAAGAGCAAAAAGGCTCCAACAATCTATATGAAAGCAAAAATAATTTATAAATGCATATTAGTCATGAATTATAATGTATTATTTTTTCATTATGAGTCATGAATAAGATATATGATGTTAGTGTTCATGTTGATGTCACATTTTTTCATGATTCCTTTGTGTCAATGATAGATAAACTTTATCTAAAAGTTCCAATATAGGTCATTTGGTTTGACTCCATATTTTCATGTAGTGTGAAGTGTATATCACTATAGAGACATGAGAAGATGTATGAATTTAAATATACGGGTGTGATGATAAGCTACATGTATGAAGGGTTTCAATGTAAACCTTAGTCAGAAGTGTGCACTCTTGAGACACTCGCCAATCAAGTGCAAATGAAGAAAATAGTGAGAATTGGTTATAACTCCATTTTTCATGAGTTCCTTTGATGGTTCTGATGTCTATTAATAAATAAAAGAATGAATTTACATTGAGATTTCATAATATTAAGCAATTACCTTAAGATTTTCATTTGTTCTTATCAAGTCTTAAGTTTCTTAAGAAAAATATTATAAAGAAAGACTTAGATATACATTTTTAGGCTTAAATTATCAAGGAGAAAGTTTCATTGGAGTATTATTAAGCTTAATCAAGTGGTTTTTTGATTTGAACAACTCAAGGAGAAATATAAATTGATTTTACTCCTTTCGAGTTCATTAAAACCCCGATCTAGAGTTTTCAAGAGAATTCATCATATCTATGTAAATTTTTGGCCTTATGAGCTACAATTGAGAACAAATGAAAATGACTAGTCCTCTTTCAGATAAAATAAGTCGAGTGTGAAAATTCAAGTCCACAAGAGAAAGTTATAGATGACAGCTTTACAATGAGCATAGTGTTATTCGCTTAAGGCCTAATTAATCTTACACAAGTCTAATCAAGTTAGAATCTATAAAGATTTGAATAAAAAAACTTTGGGATCTTCTTAATCATGATAAGGGTACTCAAATTTTTAATAATGCTTAGAGAAATTGAGTTTATAGAAAACTAGACCTTAATTGGTCCTAAAATATGCCTAATTAGAAAAATCTAGATAGAGCATAGAGTAAGGGACATGAAAAAAATAAGATAGAAGAACATTGATATGAAATCCATGTATGATAGAGGGTCAAGCTTCAAAATGTCATAAAGAAGGGTATCACCAAATGTCCACTATGACAATCCTCTTTTATTGATATAGGGATAGATTTTAGGACGTGTTTACAGTTGAATGAAGGGATAGTTTACATTAGTAATTGAGAATCCCAAGGAATCAAAGACAATTACTTTCAAGGAATAATTTGTGCATGTTCAAGGTAAGACAAATTACAAGTTTGTACTCATATTTAGGTTCTCGCATGACCACTAATGAAAATTTTGCATGATCAAGGAAATGGAGAAGGTGTACAATGCGTTAAATCAAGAACAAAGAGTGAATGGTAACATTCATTACATAAGAAAGATCTCAAATAGTAGTCAAGACCTGTAAGAAGAGTATTTAGATAACCTAAAGGTCAAAGTGTAAATAGGTGACAATAAAAATTGATTTCTTACTCTTTGATGTTGTTTTTCATTAGAGAAAAGAGATAATGTCAAAGAAGGTGAACAAGGAAGGGGACAATAGTGCATGCCATTGGTTGGAAACATCAACCAAGGTCTTAACAACCTAAATCTTTGATGAAATTTTCAATTTCAGATTTTGTTATAACTAGATAAAGCAATATGTGGAAATAACTCTAATTTGACACTTGATTTAATGGAAAAATTCTTTTTAAAGGATCTTGAATGTCTCAATGTTTCTTTTGTATTATTTGAGTAGATCTTGACAAAGGGACAAGCTGAAATAGGGTTGAAGGTGCAAGGAAGTCATCATCGGTCATGACTTAATTGTGTTATCTTGCAAACGAAATCATGCATAAACACATAATAATTATGTTTAATCTTATTATTTTGAGGGAAATTAATAAATAGGGATAATAATTAAGAAATGTGTATAAGAATTAATAAGTATGTCTTAAAAGTAGTTTATCCAATATTCAAGTATATTTCAACACGAGAGTATAAGAAATGGTAGGAATTCTAATTAAAGAAAACACTTGCTTATTTTTATATTCTACGTGGTCATACCTAAATTTCAATGTTTAAGATACTTTCTTTCATATCCTATACACATTGGTTGGTTTAATTGGTTTGTAGTTACATATCAATCCCAATATATCGTGATCGTTATGTTAATAGAGGTGATAACCCTATTATTAAAATAGTTGATCGATTGTGGGATAAACATGTTTACTTGCTTGGTCTTCGACTCTCTTACTTTATGACTTCAAAGAATAGAAAATAAAGGTAAATTGTATGTAAATACATGCATTACAATACAACACAAGCTTCTTTGGTTCATGTCTCTAAAAATCCTCACTCACTCATCCTTATGCGATAAAGGTGACACCACAATGAAAGTTGTGCTCATACTAACATAATTATGTATTGGTTGCAGGATGATTATGTTTTCTTGTTTAGCCTTCCCTCTTCTCGTATGTGGCTTGGAAAACCCAATAAAATTATTTCTAAATACATGTCTTACTACCTAATTCGAATATGCATCTAGTACATTTTAGAATTGCTCCTACAACATTAAAAATTCTCACTCAATCAAAAAATATGATCCCATATTAATTGCTTGACTTGATTCACGCTAACTTATAAACCTAAATATATCAAGATCCCAATACCAATAGATGTTGCAAAGATAAGTAAAGATAAGTATAGCACTAACATAAGGCCGTTTGATAAATTTTCTATTAACTACCTTTAAATACATTCATATGAATTCTATGACATCAACATCAATTACATGGTCATCAATTCATATTTTGTGATGGATAATGAGGATAGTTCTATTGGGATCCTCGCTAACTCTCAAATTTCTTTCCCATAAAACATAAAACTTCACATCAATAGTAGCTTCATAGAACAAATAAGTATTAACCTATACCTACAAGAAAGGAAAAAAAAAATTGTAAGAAAAATAGTTGAGAGCTAAAAAATAATATATGCGATCTATTTAATCATCCATCCTTACACATATCTTAATATACGTCATTCATATACAACACAAGTCTCTTCCACGTACGATTAAGTACCACAATCCATGTCAATGTAAATTCATTTCAAGAGTATTCAATGTAAATTCACTTCAAGGTGTTGTAAATGTACTTCACCTCCATGTCAATGTAAATTCACCTCAAGAGTATTCAATACTTGTCTTCAATGTAGGAAGAGGTAAGGATAAACTTGTTGCATGATTTTAGGAAAGATTTGAGAGGTTTTCCATGTCAAAGAGGTTGGTTGAGTCTTATTAATATTGAATCATCCTTCAAGGAGAAAAAAAAAGATGTAAAAATAATCTAGAAGGATGAGAAATCGAGAGATGCAGGTAGATTATGAGGACAAAGGTCAGAATCAAGTAAACGAGCCAAGAAGGCTCCAACAATCTATATGAAATCAAGATGACTTTATAAATAAATATTAGTCATGAATTCTAAATATTTTTCATGATAAAATATTTTTCATGACTAACTAAAAGAGCTAATGGACCACTACCAACGGACCCAAACACATTCTCACTTATGATCCAAAGTTTGTAATGAACCCATCCATCCATCAATATTGTATAAATTATTTCCTCCGCATTGGGAATCGCATGAATTTACCATGTTCCGTGGCTAGGAGGATCCTCGGTGAGTACATACTATCATGTGTAGACATTCGTGTTATCTCATCATCCATGATCAAGATCTCCTTTCGAAGCTTTGTTATGTCGTTGGCAGGACCTTCCTTGATTGGGTACAACTCCCTCCCTCGATACTCTTTGTTCTTTTCACTCAACTAGTCGTGTTATTTCTCGATCACTTCACTATAAACGTTTACTCATAAAAAAGGTAAATTGTATGTAAATACATGCCTTATAATACAAGTATGCCTCTTTGGTGCACGTCTCTAAATATCCTCATCACTCATCGACCTTATGCCAATAAAGGTGACACCATAATGAAAATGACCCTCATACTAACATAATGGTGTATTGGTTACATAAGGATTATGTTTGTTTGTTCAACCTTCTCCTCTTTTGTTTGTGGCTTGGAAAACACAATAAAATTATTTCTAAATACATGTGTTACTACTTAATTCGAATATGCATCTAGTAAAATTTGGAATTGCTTCTACAACTTTAAAAATCCCCACTCAATCGAAAAATATGATCCCATATTAATTGGTTGACTTGATTCATGCTAACTTATAAAATGAAAATATCAAGATCCCAATACCAATAGATGTTACATTATAGTAAAGATAACCATATCACTAACATAAGGCTAATTGATACATTTTCTATTAATTAACTTTAAATACATTTTAAAATATATAAAATTATCAGTACATCTTCTACAACTTCAAAATACCCGTGACACAACTCGCATGATTATATAAATTTGAAAAAAACATACGCACAAATGGACGGCTAGAATGGTAGGCATACAATATAATGCATGCGGCATGACTTTATTGAATATTTCCTTAAAACCCAACAATAATGATGTGTTACTGACATGTTTTTAGGAAAGAAAAAGGGAAATTTTATCCGACTTTCAATTGTGTGTACATCGTGCCTTCACATGTGAAGACAAATTTTCATATAGAGAGATATGACACCCAAGAAAATTGTGAAGAAAATAATGATTCTACAAAATGTTTTGGCTCAAAAATTGAGTTGGGATGACACAGAAAAGAAGAGATGGCCACCATTAGACTCTTGAATTATTCATTATGTTCGCATAGTGATTGGAAACGCTGGTGAAATTTATGTAAATGATAATCTAAGTCAAACCATCACTCATCACTAGTTACCATATTTGAACCTAGTTAGCTAACCTTGCTTAAAATTTGGATACACAAAGGAAGACAACACATGTCAAAAAAAATATTATAGATTTGAAGGGTAAATTTGGCAATGGAATCGATGATATGCTAGATATAAGAGATATAGATAAAATTTAGATTGGCACTAAAGATGCTCAATATGAAGTCTATGATATTAGCATCAATTATATGATTGTCAATTCATAGTTTGTAATGGATAATGAGGATATATTCTATTGAGATCCTTGCTAACTCTCGAATTTCTTTACCATAAAACATAAAACTTCACATAGGTAGTAAGCTTCAAAGAATAAGTGAGTATTGAACCTATATACCAAGAAGAAGAAAAACTGTAAGAAAAGTAGTTAATGTTAAAAAAAAAGTGATCTATTTAACCATCCATTCTTGCACATATCTTAACCTATGTCATTCATATACAAAACCCATTTCCGCCTCTAACACTACAAGGCTACAACAAAAGTCTCTTCCATGTACGATGAAACTTTAATGAATTCATCCTTACAAAGCAACGGACAAATACGAGAAACGGTAGGAAACGGACAGCTGTAAATCAAAATACACTAACCCAACTCGCATACCTAAATATGGAGAAACATGCGCACAATCGGACAGCTGGAAAGCATGTGGCCGTTGGAAGCGCATGCAGCCGTACTAAAACATGTGGTCGTTGCTCTTCCAGCTGTAGAAAACATGTGGGTATTTACATTTGTAACGGGTAGGAGATGGACAGCTGGACAGTTGCCGTTGTAAAGCGTGATGATGTGGCTATTTGCATGCGGGCATTGGAGCTGTATAAATGGTGTGGAGATACGGCCCTCTTCCACAGGTGATAACTTCTGACTACTTACATGCCGCAGAATGATGTTTTTGTTTCTTTTTTATCGTGCAAATTGTTCCTCTAAATCAGGCTTATGTCATTTCATTGGTAATCGTTTCACTTTTCATTGATCAAAGAATTTTTGCAGCATTCTTTTATTGACTGGTATTTGATTGAAGTTCATGGAAGCCCTAACTTGTGGCGCTAAGTGGGTTTCCGTTTCATCCTACCAAACGTGAAGCCCTTTTGCAGTCACTTTTTCCCCTGATGAAAGAAATCTTCTCTGTTTCGACAGAGTTTTTATTGCTCAAGGGCCGTGGGGATTCTAAAGCCCTTTTGAGTGGGTTTCCATTCGTCCTACCAAACGTGAAGCCCAACCTGAAAAAAACAATAAAACTTCGATAATCTTACCTCTTTCTACCCCACGAGAGGGTTTGGCAATGGTCAATTATACATGCATTAACGAGAATGCTGTTTATGTAGGAATAGAGTTAAATGTGTGCATAGATGGGGGTCATGCTCTGTCAGAGTTCTCCTACAAAGTGTGACAGAGTGCCAGGCATCGTCTGAATAAGCTTGATAGATTTGATAGTGAATAGACATCTCATTTTTCACTTGCACAGGAGGAGGCTTAGATGTGATCAAAGAAAATCTAGGGTTTGGAGTTAGTATATAAGAAGTAGACAGCAGCCTTCCATACACAGTTTGTTGCTGCCAAGCATTGAGATCTGGTTGGGCACTAATATGGATCGGTTGACAAGGAATGGTAACATGTTTCCTGAGGCAGTGGGAGGGGAAGGAGATGACATGACCCAACAGATTGCATTGATTTGGCAGCAGATAAGAGCTCCAGTGATTGCCCCATCGCTGAATTTGGCTGTAACCATCTGTCTCCTCTTGTCTGTGATGTTGTTTATTGAAAGAGTTAACATGGCAATTGTGATAGTGTTGCTTACGGTGTTTAGGAAAAAGCCAGGAAACAAATACAGGTGGGAACCCATGAAGGATGACTTGGAGATTGGCAACAGTGTTTATCATATGGTCTTGGTGCAGATCACAATGTACAATGAAAGAGAGGTAACAATGTTTTTTGGTTTTTTTGTTTGAATTTGGTTACAGATTTAGAATCTCATACCTAATCAATTGGATCTTTTATTCACTATTAGATTTATTTATTTACAGGTTCCAAGGAAAACCCTTGTAGACTAGACTGGGAAGCCAAAATTTATTAAGGGCTTTCATATGTCTTTCTT
Organism: Taxus wallichiana var. yunnanensis; assembly: GCA_018340775.1. Lineage (NCBI taxonomy): Eukaryota > Viridiplantae > Streptophyta > Pinopsida > Cupressales > Taxaceae > Taxus > Taxus wallichiana. Next base: position 301,668,496 of record CM031234.1, read on the forward strand.
TTCATAGAATTGATAATAGTTTAGTAACTCATGACCATCCGCATCTGGAAGGAAGAGGCGCTCGCCCTGTGTATTGCCTGGTATTTAAACTGAAGATTTGAATAAGAGGGTGTGGGAAGCATTGTAGCCACTTTAAACGGTAATTGAAAAGCAGAATGTCTATGGATTCCTCTACGCAAGAGAAACGAAAGGGTATTTCATAATAAGAAGAGGAAGCTCCTTACCTGGAAAAGGGGAAGTTTGTTGAAATCCAATACTGAAAATAACTTCAGAATATGAGAATGGAGAATGGCTATTTTGCAGTCACAAGGGACACATTTGGAGTCGCTTGGAAGAGGAACCAAAATCACACTCTTCCTCAGAAAACCAGGTACAAATTTAATCTCCCCCACACAAATTTTGTATGCTTTTGTTTGAATATCAACTATTTTTCTCTTGAAATGCAAATAATCTAATTACAAAATACTAGTTGGTAAAAATATAATTGAAGCTACATATAACACAGTCAATGCACTCTTTCAGTCTAAGTTGCAGCGAAGTTACTTTAGGCAATTTATATGAGATGCAACAGACATTTCCTTTGATTATTGATTTGATGATCTTCGGCTAGCGATATTTGTTAAATGACCAATGACTAATAATCATTCGAGTATCATTTTGATTTAGTTGTTTAAATTATTGAATTTTTATTTAAAAGTAATTTCTGAAATTTATCTTCGAAGTTTATTATGGAGGATCATTATAAATTTGAATTCACTCAGATCGAGGGCTTACCTCTATGGTGAGTTGAACATTATTAAACTTAAAGTTTCAATTATTATGCCTACTTTTCCATCTTACTTTTCCATCTACTTAAAAATAGTTTTCATTGAAATTATTATAAATTGTTTATAAGGTTTATACGAAATTATAATTGTTAGTATTTAATTATGAAAATAATACTAATAATTAATTGTTATTAATATAATATGTAACAATTTTAAATTATTTCATATATATTTATATAATTAATATAAAATTACTATAACATAATTTTGTACATTGGAATTAGAATAGAATAAATATGTACTCTTTAACAATATAATTGTATTAGATATAGTACACATTTAACTATATGAATGATATTATATATAGTACACATTTAACTATATGATATAATATAATTGTATTATATCATATTGTATGTTATGATATGTGTATAATAATAATTTGGTAATAATTATATTCCAATAATTATATTAAAATATCATAATTGTATTATATCATATTGTATAGTATGATATGTG